>CAUYRH010105271.1:0-21707 GCA_963574655.1 Perodicticus potto | reverse complement strand
CACTGGGTGACTGGGGGATAGAGAGCACAGGAAACCACGGAGCATGGAACTGGATCCGCTGGCAGAGGGATCAGACCTACCACTGGGTGAGTGGGGGATAGAGAGCACAGGAAACCACGGAGCATGGAACTGGATCCGCTGGCAGAGGGATCAGACCTACAGCTGGGTGAATGGGGGATAGAGAGCACAGGAAACCACAGAGCATGGAACTGGATCCGCTGGCAGTGGGATCAGACCTACCACTGGGTGACTGGGGGATAGAGAGCACAGGAAACCATGGAGCATGGAACTGGATCCGCTGGCAGAGGGATCAGACCTACCACTGGGGGAGTGCGGGCTCGAGAGCACAGGACACCCCGCAGCCGCGCACTGGATCCGCTGTCAGAGGGATCAGACCTACACCTGGGTGAATGGGGGATAGAGAGCACAGGAAACCACTGAGCATGGAACTGGATCCGCTGGCAGTGGGATCAGACCTACCACTGGGTGACTGGGGGATAGAGAGCACAGGAAACCACGGAGCATGGAACTGGATCCGCTGGCAGCGGGATCAGACCTACAACAGGGTGACTGGGGGATAGAGAGCACAGGAAACCACGGAGCATGGAACTGGATCCGCTGGCAGAGGGATCAGACCTACAGCTGGGTGAGTGGGGGATAGAGAGCACAGGAAACCACGGAGCATGGAACTGGATCCGCTGGCAGCGGGATCAGACCTACAACAGGGTGACTGGGGGATAGAGAGCACAGGAAACCACGGAGCATGAGAGATCGTCCAGCCAGCAACCACTTGGCCAGTGCTTGACCAGCTTATCCTCCTGTGTGCAGCTCCAGCCCTGCCCTCTAAATCCAGGGACCCACCGTCAGTTAGGACATGTCAGCTGTAAGGCGGTGATTTTCAACCTGCAGCACACTGGTGTGTCCTGAAAGGATCTTAGATGTGTCTCGAAAATTTTTGAAGACCAATTTAAATTATTTTCAAAAGAAGTTCAAAGCACCGTAAGTGGTTTTTTGCTTTCTTTTTGATCAACATCATTTAACTGTGCCATGGACATTTAACTATAGGTTCAAGTGTGCCGTGAAATTTTTAAAAAGGCTGCAAAGCACTGCCAGTGCCTGAGTTTATGTGCTCACAAAAGAAGAGCCGGGAACAAGGACTCGGCAGGTAATTTGTTTCTGGGGTGTTCCCTAGGCAGCAGGAGGAAGAGAGCAGGAGGAGGTGGGAGACAGAAAAGGAGGAGAAGCCAACAGGAAGGTGCAGGACAGAGGTCACTGTGGCAGCAGGGATCTCAAAGAAAGGTAAAGAATGTTTCCAAGAATTGACCATTTGAAGGACTAGGGGTTGGTCCATGATCCTCTGGCTCCTGTCCCCTTCTTGTTGAGGACTGCGTGGGGGTAACACCTCTGCATTTTAGACTGCACCCATACACAGGCCTCCACGTTGTGCCTGAGAGTTGGCCCAGCTGAACCTGCCCTTCTCTTTCCTGGAAGCTTCTGAAGCAGGTAACAAAGCCTTGGAAAGGTTAACAACTGGGTAGCCTGTAATTCCCACGGGCCCTCGCCATGCATGCTTGTTCTACTGCCGGCCTCCCTCCCCACCTGGCTTCCTCCAGCCCCGTAATCGCGGGGCTGCCCCTCACTAGGCCGTACCTCACTGCGGTCACTTCCAGCAAAGCCTTCCTGTTCCGTCTGCCCGGGAGTGACCCGGCTCCTCTATTGTAGCTTGAGTATCTGATTTCCAGCACTGTTTCTGGTACCACCTGCCTCTCAGGTTGGCTTCTCCTCAGAGAAGTACTTTGGACAAAAATTGTGATGCAGGTAGTATATTCGGGAAATCTCAGCAAACATAAATGAGGGAGTAAAGACGAGGATGGAGAAAAAGCTAATCTAAGGGTGCATTTTGAAGTTAGTAATGAAATTAGCAATTACTACTGAAGTTACTACTTATCTACTTCAGTAGTAACTAAGGAAGTTACTTGATTCTGAAGGAACTCCTGAGAAATATCCAAAATCTCTCTCAGAATTTTCTACCAGAAGAACAGTAAGATGGATCACTTATCCATTTTAATTGAAGTTCCCAGCCCTCATTTTTATTGATAGCTGCTCATAGAAGTGTTCACTCCCCCCCCCCCTCCATCCAGGCTTGGGCTAAGCCAGGAGGCACTTTCTTTTTGTTTTTATTAAATTACAGCTGTGTTAATTAATGCATTTATGGGGTACAACCTCACACACTTGCTTGGGCCTAAGTGATTCTCTTGCCTCAGCCTCCTGAGTAGCTGGGACTATAGGCACCCGCCATAACGCCAACTATTTTTTGTTGCAGTTGGCGTTGTTGTTTAGTTGGCCAGGGCTGGGTTTGAACCTGTCAGCCTCAGTGTATGTGGCTGGTGCCGTAACCACTGTGCTACGGGCACCAAGCCTCAATCCTTTTATATGTTATTATTGACTACATTTATTTGAAGGAAAAAGTTGAGCTCAAAGAGGTTAAGTTAAAGCAACTTCTTTATCCCTCAAACCTCGTACGGAAAGAATTCCCACAAATCTTGGTTCTTGATATTAATAGCTGTCGTTTATGACATCGTCAACATAATTAAAATGTTTTCCAGTTATTAGAATTAGATATATTAAACACTACAGAATATTTAACCTGAGATATAAAGATTTTCCATGATCCCACCTCACAGAGATAATCACTGCCAATGGTTAGATGTGTCTTCCTCGGATTTTCCCATGTGTGTGCAAACAGACATCAATATAGCAATTATTTACCCAAATGAGATCACACTACACGCAATTTTGAAGTATGTGTGTTTTTTTTTTTTTTTCTCTTTTGCAGTTTTTGGCCGGGGCTGGGTTTGAACCCACTACCTCCGGCATATGGGGCCATCGCACTACACCTTTGAGCCACAGGAGTCGCCCTGAAGTATGATTTTTTTTTTCTTAAAAATATATCCTACATATGTGGGTGTGAGCATATGTATGTGTGTGATGTACCTCATTCTTTTTAATGGCTTATGTATTTTATTTTAAATAATTAATAAATATTTGGGTTGTTTTCAATTTCTTGCTATGACAAACAATGCTATAATGAACATTCTTATTAATATACCTTTGGGCAATTGTACAAGTGTTTTAACAAAATTAATTCTTGTAAGCAGGATTTCTGACTTTAGAGGCATAGGTAATTTTTATTTTAATAGAGTTTATAAAATTTTCCTCTAAATAAGCTATACCAATTTTCAATTACTACAACTATATGTGGCAATGTTTAGTTTCCCCACCTTAGTTACATGGGTATTATCAATCTTTATAAAATGTGCTGATCTGTAGTAAAAATAACTAAATGAATAAAATAAAATAAAATCAGAAGTGACCAAGGGTGTGGGTTTGTTTTTAATGTGCTGATCTAATAATGAAAGTGGATAGCATTTTTAACTGAATTTGCACTTGTTTCTTATTGAGATAGGATACCTCTTTATCCATGCCTTTGGGTTTGTGTAACTCCTTTGTGAACTACCTGTCTATGTATTTTGTTCATTTTTCTATATAATTAATCAACTTTTCTTTCTTGATTTGGGAAAGATCTTTGAATACTTGAGAAATTGCTATTTGGCTATCATATGTGTTATGAAATAGGGCATTATTTATGGCTTTGAGTTTTGTCTGGAATAATGTTGGTGTAAATCAGAAGTTTCTGTTTTTAAATGACACTCATCTCTCTTTTCCTATATTAATTTTTATGTCATCATAAGTAAGGGATTCCCTTCCACCATATTATAAACATATTCAATTCTATTTTTTCTCATACTTTTGTGGTTTGTTTTATCACATTTAAATCTTTCATCTACTGAAACTTAGCGTAAACGGCAAGATAAGGAATTAGCTTTACGTTCTCCCAAATGACCAGTTGTTTTTTTTCCCCACACCATTTATTTAATAACCTAACTTTTCCCACTGATTTTAAATGCAACTTTCTTTGTAGTAAGGGATAGTAAGATAGATTTTTAGACTCTCGACTCTATCATAATGATGTGTCTTGCTCTGTGCCACACACATCTTCTACTAATTTCTGAAGTTACACTATGTTTTGATATCTGGTAAAAGTACTCTAACTTTTGAGACTACTTAGCTTTATTAACAACTTTTCTCGGATCTTTCCCCCATTTCACTTGTTTAGGTTGATCTTGAAATAATTTTATTATATTTAAAAAATAAGGCAGTCGGGATGATATTGCGCAAATCATTCCTTTTCTCCATCCTCACTGCCTTCTGGATATACTGAATCCTAATCTCATTCCCTGCTCATCCCCAGTCCTGGACCTTCCAGTCCTCAGCTGCCAAAGTGAGTTTTCTAGTGTCCGAATTCAATGATTTCCATTTCCTGCTAAATATTTTCAGTAAATTCCCTTTCCTTTGAGGGTGGGATCCAAACATGTCAGTATTGACAATCAGAACCTCCCTCTGGTTCTTCATCCTGCCTTTTTAGTGTTTCCTATCTAACTCACCAGCTTTCTTCAGTCATTACAAAACTTTCTCTATTTCTCAGACCAGGACACTTTTCTACTTTGTGGTCCTGTACACTCTTTTCCCTGTACAGATTGCTGTCCCTCGCTTTGCTCACACTTGCCCTGTCTAGGTCAGGTGTCACCTTCTCTGGGACACACATTCGGTCCCTGCTCTGCTTGTGCTAGGAACCCTTTCTTCATCAGAGCTCCCCTCATTGGACTCTATCAGGATGTACCAGATTCTTTTGAAAACATTCCTGCTCATTCTCATCCCTCCTCCGCTCACTAAGATGCCCATTTATGTTGCCATCTGTTTCTTTATTCCCAGAACTCAGCTGTAGTATCTATTATGCAATAGACATTTCCTTTCTGATCGTTGAGGAAATAAATTGAAAGTGAAACAAGCTAGGGTTAATTTTATTTCAGTCAGGTCCCGGAACAAGAGTCAGCTGGGCAAATTAGTCAGTCTTAATTTAGATGCCGTCTGAGTTGGTGCAGGTCATAAGGGATCCCAAGAAGAATAACTGTGCTGGAGAACAACTACACAAAGGGAAAATTTTAATAAAGGCTTACCAAGCTGATTGAACCTGGGCTTCCATCTAGCCTGTGACCTTTGGAAAATCTCTGGAAGTTTCTCAGAACTGCCCCTCTGAATGTGGAGAAGCCACATGGAGCTAGAAAAGACATAGGACAGGGAAGCAGAGGCATGAGCACTGAGGTGGGAGTCACTCAGCCTTCAGGTGAACCCCGAAGAGGGTTGATGGTACAGGAATAGCATCTGATACAGTAGCTCACCAGAAAACTGAATGTGTACAAATATTGGATAGGAACTGTTTGAACATTCTTTTTTTTTAATTATTAAATCATAGCTGTGTACATTAATGCAATTATGGAGTACAGTGTGCTGGTTTTGTATACAGTTTGAAATATTTTCATCAAACTGGTTAACATAGCCTTTATGGCATTTTCTTAGTTATTGTGTTAAGACCTTTATATTCTGCATTCAGTAAGTTTCACCTGTACCCTTCTAAGATGCACCAGGTGTGGTCCCACCGATTACCCTCCCTCCACTCACCCTCTCCTCCCCCCCCTTTCCCCATATTCTTGGGATATAATTGCGTTATAGCTTTCATATGAAAGCTATAAATTGCTCTCATAGTAAGACTGAATACATTGGATACTTTTTCTTCCATTCTTGAGATACTTTGCAAAGAAGAATATGTTCCAGCTCAATCCATGTAAACATGAAAGAGGTAGTCTCCATCTTTCTTTAAGGCTGCATGATAGTCCATGATGTGCATATGCCATGATTTATTAATCCATTCATGGGTCGATGGGCACTTGGGCTTCTTCCATGACTTAGCAATTATGAATTGGGCTGCAATAAACATTCGGGTACAAGTATCTTTTTTATAATGTGATTTTTGGTCTTTTGGATATATACCTAGTAAAGAAATTGTAAGATCGAATGGCAGGTGTATTTTTAGATCCCTAAGTGATCTCCAAACATCTTTCCAAAAGGGACGTATTAGTTTTTATTCCCACCAGCGGTGTGGAAGTGTTCCCTTTTATCCACATCCATGCCAACATCGCTGGTTTTGGGATTTTGTGATGTGGGCTAATCTTACTTGAGTTAGATGATATCTCAAAGTGGTTTTGATTTGCATTTCTCTGATCATTAAGAATGATGAGCATTTTCTCATGTGTCTGTAGGCCATGCACCTGTCTTCTTCAGAGAAGTTTCTCTTCAAGTCCTTTGCCCACCCTGCGATGGGATCACTTGTTCTTTTCTTGCTAATACATTTGAGTTCTCTGTGGATTCTGGTTATTAAACCTTTGTCGGAGACATAACCTGCAAATATCTTCCCCCATTCTGAGGACTGTCTGCTTGCTTGGGTTCTTGGCTGTGCAGAAGCTTTCTAGTTTGATCAGGTCCTAGTAATGTAAATGAACATTCTTTGTAAACAAAGAATGTTGCTGTTTGTTGCTCAAAAGAATGTTTTCTACTCTTTCAAAATACTTCAGGACTATAGATATAAATGCTACTTGATTCAGTGTCATGGTAGACTGAAAAATCCTCCAAAGGAAAGCTGTATGTTTCTAAAATTCTGTGTTACTATTCAGAGATAAATCATTTTCCTATGGTAAAACTTGCATATGTTCAGACCTGTGAAATTGCACATTTTTCATTATAATTATGTGTATTTCTTTCTCTTTTTTTTGCAGTTTTTGGCCGGGGCTGGGTTTGAACCCACCACCTCTGGCATATGGGGCCAGTGCCCTACTCCTTTGAGCCACAGGTGCTGCCCCCAATTTCAACATCTCTGTTTGTACAGCTTCATAGCCATAGGTAGATATTCATTTCTCATACTCCTCATAATGTGGTTCACATTTATCATCAGTGATTGGAGGAAATTTTGGTGACTATATTCATTCTTTTAAGATGGTGCACAGACATTTCACTGATGATGTTACTCAGTACCTGCCATGTACCGAATTCCCTACTAGTTTGTACAGAGGTACATGGACTAAGAGGTGGACAATCTACTGCAGCATTACAAACTGCTTAGAGAACAGAGATTCATATTTTACAAAACTTAGGTATATAGCTGTTCAAATGATAGGGAAATGAAGTTAATCTAAAATTAGAAACTTAAGAGAAGCGAAGCGTTTTTTTTAAAGAACTAAAGTCTCACTCTGTCACCTGAGCTAGAGTGCACTGGCATGATCATAGCTCACTGCTGCCTCAAACTCCTGACTAGCACGAGATATTATCTCATTGAGGCTTTGGCTTGCATTTCCTTATAATTAGTGATGTTGAACATTTTTTCATATCTTGTCACTCATTTATAAATCTTCTTTTGAGAAATGCCTATTCAGATTCTTTGACTATTTTTTAATCAGAGTATTAGTTGTTTTGTTGTTGAGTTGTTTGGGTTCCTTGAATATTCTAATGGTTGATTAGATGTATAGTTTACTATACATGTATTTTCTCCCATTTGAAAGGCTGTCTTATTTCCTTTGCTGTACAGAGCCTTTTAGTTTGATATAGTCTTTTTTGTCTATTTTTCTTTTTATTGTCTGTGCTTTTGAATATCACTCAAAAGATTTTATGAGTGACCAATGTCCCTAAAGCATATACCTTATATTTTCTCTAGAAGTTTTATAGTTTTGGTCTCATAGTTACATCTTTAATCCATTTGGGGCTAATTTTTGTATATGATGAGAGAGGGGCTTAGATTTTTTTTTGCATATGGATATTCAGTTTTCCCAGTATGAATTATTAAAAACACTGTTCTTTTTCTGATGTATGTTTTTGGTATATTTGTTGAGAATCAGTTGGTGGTAAAATCATGGATTTGTTTCTGAGTTCTCTATTCTGTTCTACTGATCTCTGTGTTCTGTTTTTATACCAATGCCATGCTGTTTGATTACTACAGCCCTGTAGCGTATTGTAAAGTCAGGTAGGATGATGCCTACTGCTTTGTTCTTTTTACCTAGTATGACTTTGGCTATTCATAGTTTTTTTTTTTTTCTTTTAATCCATTACACCACTTTATATCTTATAATTGGGAAATATAAACCATTTACATTTAAGGTTGTTATTGATAGGTGAGGACTCACCCTGTCATTTTGTTAATTGTTTTCTAGGAGGGTTTGCATATCCTTTCTTACTTTTCTTTTTTTTTTTTTTGCTTATCTTTGTCATTTGATGATTTTCCTCAGTGACAACATTTGAATTCTCTTTCTCATTTGGGTGTTTTCTCTGCCAGTGACTTTTATACTTTCATATGTTGTCATATGGTAGCAATTGTCTTTTTGCTTCCTGATTTAGGACCCTCTTAAGCATGTCTTATAGGATCAGCCTAGTGGTGATTATTTTTCTCAGTCATTGCTTGTCTGTGAAAGACTTCATTTCTCCTTTATTTCCCCTTTATTTCCAAAGGGTAGATTTGCTGGCTATGATATTCTTGGCTATTTTTTTTCTTTTTCTTTCATCACTTTAAGTATATCATTTCATTCTCTCCTGGCCCATAAAGGTTCTGCTGAGAGTTATGTTGTTAATCTGATGGAGATTCCCCTACTTGTGATTGACACTTTCCTTCACTGCTTTTAGGATTTTCTCTTTCTCTTTAACTTTTAACAGTTAATCTCTTATGTGCCAAGGAGAGGAAATTTGGGGGTTGAATGTACTTGAGATTCTTTGTACTTCTTGTATCTGGATGTCACTTCTTGTATCTTATGTCTCCAAGGACTTGAAATATTTTCAGCTGTCATATCATTAAATAGATTTTCTATAGCTTTTCCCATATTTTCTCATTCTGAAACTCCCAAATGCAAATATTGGTAAGAATTCAATGAATGAAATTAAAAATGTAATTAAGCCCTTTAAAAATAGACTACAGCAATCTGAAGAAGAAAGAATTTCTGTTACACAGAATTTTTTTTTTTTTTTTTTTTACAGAGTCTCACTTTATCACCCTAAATAGAGTGCCATGGCGTCACACAGCTCACAGCAACCTCCAACTCCTGGGCTTAGGCGATTCTCTTGCCTCAGCCTCCCAAGTAGCTGGGACTGCAGGTGCCCACCACAACACCCGGCTATTTTTCTGTTTTGCAGTTTGGCTGCAGCTGGGTTTGAACCCACCACCTTTGGTATATGGGACCGGCACCCTACTTGATGAGCCACAGGCACCACCCCGGAAGAAAGAATTTCTGAACTTGAAGACAGATCTTTTGAAATGACCCAGTCAGAACAAAAAAAAAAAGAAAGAAGAATTTTAAAGATCAGAGAATGCCTAAAAGGGCTTAATTGTTTAAAGGCTCAATTGTATTGTTTATTTCATTCATTGAATTCTTTAGTTCTAAAATTTGTGCCTTTTAAATATTATTTATCTCTTCATTGAATTTCTTGTTCAGATCATGAATTATTTTCCTATTTTCTTTGTATTGTCTACTTGTATTCTTTTATTCTCAGTATCTCACTGAGTTTCCTTATGAGCATTATTTTTAATTTCTTTTCAGGCATTTAATATATTTTCTTTTCTTTAGGGTCTGTTACTGGAGAATTATTGCATTCCTTTAAAGGTATAATTATTTCCTTCATTTTTTTATATTTCTTGTTTCCTTACATTGATATCTGTACATCTAGTGTAACAGTCACGTCTTCCAATTTTATGGAGAAGCCTTTATGTGGAAAGGTTTTGTAACTTTTTATAGCAAAATACATTTTTTATGTAGAGGTAGATCTATAGTGTCAGGTTGGGTAGGGTGTTTTGCCATTAGTTCTCATATGATATATTTGGCTGTAATCAATGTCAAGTTCCTTAGTGACCCAGGCTATGGTTTTTAGTGGAGACTGTGGGAGACAGTTTTCTGGGAGTCAATGATGTCAGGTGAGCTGATCCTCAGGCCACTGGGCCACAAATGCAGAGGCACCATTTGTGCTGGCAGCAGACTTTGTTGGTGGCAACAGTATGCCCCAAACAAGCCAGTCCTCAGATAACATGCATGTGGACAAAAGTGAGTTTGTCACTGGAGGGGACAAGATGGCTACACTGGTGGTGACCCAAGCACCAGTGTAGGTTCTCAGGTTCTGAAAATCACACACTTTGGTTTCCTACATCCTCAGGAAGCCTCCATGATTCACTTCCAGGGTGTAAGAGCTGTGAGTGCTCATGTGACAGTAATGCAGCTACAGTGCTGGGTTTAGCTAGTGTTACGAGGCTGCAGCCCTCCAGGTAGATGTGGGATAAAGTCAGTGAAGCCCCATAGATAAGAACATACAAGGACTATGTCAGCCATAGATCAGGATGTCTGCTGGTGGTGGCTCTGTTCTGGAAATAGTCCAGTATTACAATAGGTTGGGTCCCAGGAGGTGGGGAAGACAATGTGTCAATTTCCTCTTTGGGACAGTGCACTCATATGGTTTCTGAAAAGCTTCTTAAACCTGGCTCAGGGCCTGTGAAGGCTGCGGGGCTCTCCTCTAACCAGGATTGCAGGCATCTGTGGGAGGAATGTGGGCTTCTGGGAATCTCCACTTACCTTTTCTTTACAATAAGGAATCCCTCTGGGCCCTGAGCCAATCCAGCTACTTTGAGTCCCTCCTCTCTTTTTCAGGAAGTAAGTTTAGACACAGACGTTGAAGGAGAATATTAAAAATGGACTGAGAATCAAAGACACTGTATAAAAATTTAAAATACATAATATTAATGGGCTGACAATAAAACAACTAAGAAAATCATAAATCAGAAGTGTACATGTATCTATTAGTCTACTGTTGAAGCGTGTGGAGAGTGTCATACTTCTCTCTCATTGTTTCCTCTTCCCACAATATTCTTATATCTTATTTAGTAACCCCTATTTGCCTTTTAGTGTTAGCTAAAATATCTCCTTTGATCTTCAATGATTGGTGTAACAGGTTACCGCAAATCTGTTGACTTAAAACAACGCAGATTTATTACCACTGGGTTAAAACCAAGGTGTCCCCAGCAAGATGGCATTTCTTCTGGAGACTCTTGGTGAGAGCCCATTTTCTAGATATTTCTAGTTTCCATGGGCCACCTGCATTCTTTGGCTCAAGACTTCTATTTTTGCCTTCAAAGCCACCAGTGCAGTATCTTCCCTCCTTTCTTACCTCTATTCTTCTTCTTCTCTCCCTGATCCTAACTTTGCTGTCTCCTTCTTATAAGGATATTCACGATAACATTGGGCCTACCAGGATAATTCAGGATAATCTCCCCATCTCAAAATCATGAACTTAATCACATCAGTATAGTCCCTATGCCATGTAAGAAGACGTATTCACAATTTCCAAAGATTAAGATGTGGATATCTTTGGGGGACTATCATTCAACCTATTATACCTTCCCTTCACATGTTTGCTGACATCTTGAGTTATAATTAGTTTCTCTGTCTTTGGATCACACAATCATTAGTATGTATCTCTAATATATGAATTTTTTAGAATGACTTTGAAATTTGGGATAGTCTTTCTATGTTAACTGTTATTTTCTTCGTAGCAAAATCATGTACTTGATTTACAATACATCCGGACCTGTGGCCTGAATCTGGAAGTCTTACTTCCTTGTCTCCTCCTATGTACAGGAGCAGAAGCTGTGTTACTGGTGGGTTAGAGAACAGGTGGTAAAACCAGATTCCTGGTCCAAATCTCTACTCTGCCACCTATTAACGAGAAGCAGCCTCAATTTCTCAGTTCCTGCAGAAACTGCAGCATGGAAATAATTATAGTATCTACCACATTAAATACATTTAATTTATTAATAAACAAATACATGAAAGTGGCTCAGATCAATAACTAGCCCATAATAGTCACTCAAAACTGTTAGTTATAATTTCCCACTTTTAAGATTATTGTAAAAATCAAAGAGAGAGTATATAAAACCATAGCAGAAGTTCTGGTGCACAGTAAGTGATCCTTACATTCTAGCTTTTGATTTATCCATCATTTTCTATATTAAACACAAAAATTAAAGTCAAAGAGAGTGAATAAAATGGGTTTCAAAGGAAGAAATTGGGTGAATTGTACTCAACTTTGTGCTAATATCTGAATTATTTTAGGCTTTATTATTCTCAGTCTCATCATGGTCACAGGGTTAAAAGATATAAAGGGTCAGTAGTGTAGCAATGGATAGGGTTTATTAGTTTCAATAATGAAATAATAACAGTGATAATTGCAGGCCTTTCAATATTACACAGTGTTTTAAAATACAGTATCTGCCTTGGTGTTAGCTCCAGGCACTATCTAGCAATCTAATGGCTATTTGATTATTGATGCTTCTCCAATTACTATCATCTTTGTCAAGTAATAGTACTTTAGTCCCTTACACCTTACAAAGGAGCATCTAATGTCACTCCCTTGTTTCCCAAGTAAATTGAGCTAGTCCACTCAAATGATTACAGTAAGTAGAATAGAAACTTGTGGAATCATCTTCCTCTCTCATAAATGAAGTAACAGCAAAATAGCACAGCACCTCAGCTGTCCCAAGTTCCTCAAATAAGTTTTACTTTTGCAACATGAACCCTCTGACTTCCTATATTCTGTGCACTGCGTTATAAGCAACATGACCGACAGCCACGTTTGTTGTAATTTTTTAAATATGTGGGAAAAAAGCAGGATATCAACCATGTATTATCTTAACCAAGATGCCAAATTATCTAACTTGTTTCTCCAGGCAAGCAGCCCAACAACAGGGACAGCTCCCAGGAGCCAATCAAGGTTGTCTGTCTGTCCATCCACTCAGGACATCTGCAGGTGAGTGCTGAGCAAATGATCTTATTCAATATTGTTCCAACCGGTGCTTTGTATTCTTGCTTTTTATTCTGAGATTGTGTGGCTCTTGCTTCTGCCTTACATTGTCTGTGGACAGTGATCCTGGCTTCGTTACTTTTTCATTTAGTCCATTTTCTTCAACTGACCTTTATTGATCCGCTTCTGGTCCATGCTATCATTTTCACCATTTTCTCTCTCTCTGTTTCTCCATGGCTGTCCTCTCCATTCCCATTTCCTTCCCATCCTTTGCCTGCTGCTTTGTCTAGATCTGCCATCTTGCATGACATGTCAGAAGAGGCATTTGAGTCCTGCACCCCTGTCATGGTTCTGAGCCCTGCTAGGAAGGAGTCTGGTAAGAGACCAGTAAAACAGAGACCTAGGAGGAGGAGAAGGGGCTCTGAGAGATATGAGCATGCAGAAAAACAAACAAAAGGGAGAAGAAGTGATTTTCACCTCCAAATCTCAAGCCCCAGATGGAGGGAGCTTTATACAGATTCTTCAGATTCATCTGCTACAGATGAGGGTCATTGGATTCAGGCAAAAAGAAGAGCCCAGGTTAAGTTCAGACTTTCGAGAAGAAGGAGGAGAAATAATAACAGACTATGTGAAAACTTAGATGGGTCTTCTACACCTAATGGAATTGAGCTTGTGGATTTGGGATCCAAAGGTAAAAAGCAGCAAGAGCCAACTGACTGTGAGAGTTGCTCTTTAAATCTCTGCAGAGGAAAAGGCACCAGGTACCAAGAATGCGATCCTTCCCTGCCTGGAGGGTCCTTGGACATTAAGAGATCCTCCAGGAACCATGAGAGCAGCCAAGGCAGATACCACCACACAGATTCTCAGCTCTTGCAAAGTCTCAGGCAAAATGCAATCACAAAAAAGAGATTTTCAGAAACAGATTCCAGCACTGAAATCCTGCCAATTCAAGAAGGCAGCAAGTACGTGGAAGGTGCGGGGTTGCGGGTGAACAGCCCTGTTCAGAAGCCTCCTGCCACTTGGGACGACGGGTCTGATAATTTAGAAATGTGCAGGTCAGTCTCACTATAAAGAAAGGCTTGATGTTTCTTCTCTCTGTGAGTTAGGCGTGTGTCCCATATTTACCCTCCACTGTTAACCATTTGTTTACGCTGCTATTTTTCTTATGGGCTAAATGCTGATAAAAGGAGAAAAGGTGAGTGTGAGAAGAATAATACAGAAGTATCCATGGCTTTGTAATCTTTTGTAGAATAGAATTCGATTTCTCCTTCCCTTCCTTTTAATTGAAAAATGGTTTATCCTCGTAAAGGGAGTGACTAGCCAGTTGAATCTTGTACCTGCTCTAGTTAAGACTGGAATGGTGGAAACATTCAGAGTGAGAGAACGTGAAACCTGTGGTGGAAATTGGGAGAGTGGCTAACATCCTGACAGAAAGATAGTCAAGAGTCAGGTTCTTTAAGGTCAGACTTTTTTATATCAGAAAAACTCTGCAGTTGGTGTTAATTTGTTCTCCAGTTGTCTGACTCAGCAGGGTAATTCAAGAGTAAAAGGACACAGAAACAGGTCATGGACTTATCAGTGGGGTTGCAGGCACTTTTAGGAAAGGGGACCACTTTAAATTTACTGGTAATCTTACATATAATACTAAAAGCTTTCAACATGTGGACGCTTCGTGGCTATGAGAATGCTTTCTTGCACTTTTTACCCAACCGCATACATTTTCAAAATGAGTTTTAAAGAGAATTATAAGAAAAGACATGCTAATGGGCATAAATGAGATAATTTTAAACAAAAACAGGTATTGTTTGAATTTTCATATTGTACCCAATAACAAGCTATTTGGGAACAAGGGAAGATTTGCATTGCACAATGCTTGGTTGTGTTGGTTTGTTTTCATAAGAGTGGAAGTTAATTTATAAAACATGTGTGCATGTTTCATGTGAATTACATGACTCAGAGGCCGCTACCCATGTCCATTCAGGGCAGGAGCAAGAAGGAGAATTAAGCTCTGGATGTGAACAATATTAGAATGGTTTTTTCTCTGAAATTCTTTCAGGGTAGTTCTTCATAAAATGCTCATTCATTTATGTATTCAAGCCTCTACTGTGCATTGGGTTTTCTGCCAGGCAGTGAAATATTATAGTGCATAAGATCTGCACAGGCTTAGAGCTTATAGTCTAAAGGGTGACACAGACACAAGTGAATTCATAGTTAATATATAACTGCCATTATGACAAGGAATTTGAAAGCGCAGAACAAGGAAGCTTAACCTATTCTGGGAGATCAGAGAAGAACTCTATTCAGGAAATGACACGCGGACTGATGCTCAAAGGATGACAGGCATTGGTAGGAAAGAAGCAGAGAAGACCATCCGGGCAGAGCCTGCCACTAGCAGGAAGCTGGAGGAGGGAAACGTCTGTCAGTCCAGGGAACTGAAAGGCTGAGAACACAGCCAGGATGTGCTGAGTGGGGGGACGGGTGGTAGAGACAAGGACAAGCAGGTGGACAGGGCCGCACTACACAGAGCCACATACAACATGCTAAGGGACCGATGGGGGGTTTCAAAGGGAAGTGGCACCATTTGATTTGTATCTTGATGTAAGTTTCTTATAACCTTTAGAATGTGATTCACGTGTATCTTTGCTGAAGAGTTGGGGGACGGGCTAAAGCACTACTGTTTATAGCTCTGCACTTGTTGATATTCCCCAAATCTAGCATCCAACATAATTTAATGAAAGGCAGGCAAAGAAGCTGCCTGCCATTAGCTGTAGGCCTAATGGCAATTGCAGAGAAAAGTAATGCTTGTAATTAAAGTCATGGTGACTTGTTCTCCTAACTTAAAAGCACTACTCTGGAGAAACATTTTCAAAGACAGGATGTTTAACTTAGACTTCCGTTAATGAAGGTGAGATCCAAGTGCCTATAGGTATTATTACCTGCTGTGAGTTATCATCAAAACATACCAACTAAGCAAATGCTAGAAGCAATATATTATATAATATTAGATGCAGAGGATAAAAAGCAGCAAAAAACTTGACCCTTCCCTTAAATAGCCTATTATCTAAGTGAGAGAGATTTAATACACAGCTAAAAAGACAAAAGTCTAAGATAGCGCAGGCTGAATGGAAGAAAGGAATACTGCAGGAGATGAAGAAAGAAAAATCGCTGGCATGGAATGATCTAGAAACCCCTTAGGGAGCGGTAGGACTGGCCTAAGAAAAGTGGGATTTAGGAGACACGTGGATGGCATTCCAGACACTCAAGGCAGTGGAAATATTATCCCAAACAAGGACTATGGACTGACATTGGGCATTTCAGAATTTTACATAAACTTGTGTGACTGGCTTGGAAGGTTTGTATAAATTGATAATAAATATTTTATAAGAAAAGACATTGAGGGAGGAGGGAGAGGGATTGGTGAGCTCCCACTTAATGGGTACCATGTAAGGGTACATGGCACACCTCTTGGGTCCAGGACACAACTACAACAGGGACTCTACCTAACAAATGCAGACATTGTTACCTAGTTGTTTGTACCCTTACATTAATCTGAAATTTAAAAAAAATAAAGAAAGAGGGCAGTGCCTTTGGCTCAATGAATAAGGGTGCTGGCCCCATATACCGAGGGTGGTGGGTTCAAACCCGGCCCTGGCCAAACTGCAACAACAACAAAATAGCCGGGTGCTGTGGTGGGCGCCTGTAGCCCCAGCTAGCTACTTGGGAGGCTGAGGCAAGAGAATCGCCTAAGTCCAAGAGCTGGAGGTTGCTGTGAGTTGTGATGCCACAGCACTCTACCAAGGGTGACAAAGTGAGACTCTGTCTCTAAAAAAAAGAAAGAAAGAAAGAAAAGACATTTTGAAGAAAAGAAATCATTTCAGTTGCTTATTCTATAAATTCATGTTTTCAAGCTACCCCAATGGACCTCTTGAGTTCAAAGGAGGCGGCCTTAAAAGCTGAGAGCAGGAGAGAGGGATCATGCTCCTTGAGCCTGTCTTCAAACAGAGAATCTTCACGATTCTTTTTCAGAGCAGCCTTTTCATAGACCTTTAGAAAAAAATAATACTGCAAAACATAATTCAGAAAAACTTTTGCTAAATGAAATAGGCTTGATGAAGAGTCACATACACAGAGTAGCCGCCAGTGTCCCTGAGGTTATACTGAGAAGGAGACCTAGATTTGGGAGGAGTGGCAGGTGGAAGTTTCCTGCTGTGAGTTAACTGGGATTCTAATGATCCTGGGCAATGAAGGAGAAAGACAAATGGCAAACTGGCATGCCACCAAATGAAGGATAGTCTTAGTGCTTGGGTTTGGTGACAGCGTAAGACACGGTAATCAAGCATGACTCCAAATCGTGAAACCAGGGACAGCAGTAAGCACAGGTGTTAAGGAGCAAAGGCAGAAGAGGTCAGAGGCAAGTGGATTTGGGGACGACAGAGTGAGTTCAATTACAGACAGGCTGTTTGTGGTTACCATGACATCACAAGGTCAGCTCTCCAGCAGACAGTAACATGCTGTTGACATGCAGGAGAGCAGTCAGAGCTGGGTGTGCATGATTTTTCAGTCATTAGTGAACTGTACACAGCCGGACACTAACCAACTGCACGTGTACAATTCTTGTTAACACAATGGATTAGCATGGGGCAAAAGCACAAAAGATATTAAACATGGAAAATCTTCTCAAGATCATGGGGGACACAGAGATTTGAGAATCTTTCTCAAGGAGGTGACAGTGAGGACCAGAAAGTGAATTAAATCTAAGACAGCATATGTAGGAAAGAAGCTTCCAGACGGATGCAACCTGAGCACCAGAGTCCTCTATGTAGGGGAAGATGACCCCTGAGAGAAGCAGCAGTTCCTATGAACTTGCACTCCCACTGCTACACTGACATGTATAGGCAGGGCCAGTCTCGGCCACAACCACAAAGCGGAAGAATCTCCCAGGCCCTTCCTCCTTTTCTCTTCCTGGCATTTGGTCCCCACGAAGACTGTCCACCCTCTCTCCCACCCTCATTACAGCCTTGTTCAGTGTGTCTCTATCAGCCAATTAGAACGTAGAGGAAACTGAAATCACCATACCTCTATGCTCACGGTCACGTAAAGCAGGAAAGCCATTACCTTTTTTATCAAAGATTAACATTAAAAAAAAAAAAAAACACACACACCATGAATCAGATCACATTAGCCCAAGACTGAAATTTCTCCGTGGCCCCTACATAGTCTTCAGCAGAAAATGCAAAATCCTTACTATTTTCAAGTGCCTATAAGAACTCTCTATCGGATCTGCCTCTCCGGCCTCCACTCCCACCGTGATCGTGACCTATCCGTGCTGGCTCTTTCCAATTTCTAGAAAGTGTCCAGGCCTTTCCCTTTCAGGGCCTAGAATGGCTTCACGTTACCCGCTTGGTCCTTCATCAGATTCATTTCTGCCCATTCTTCTTGACTTAAGTGTCATTTCTTTAGGAACATCTTCCTGACCCCCGAAAAACACTCATGCCCTCTGGCAGTCACTTCCACGGTATAATTTTAAATTGCTAAAAATATTGTACTATGTATTATTGTGATTAACTATCAGATGTGTTCACTGCTGTATCCAGACTACCCGGAACAATGCCTGGCAAATAACACATGTTCAACACACAAAAAGCTTTATGGAAATGTACTTTTCTAAGGAAATATTTTTACTATGTGAAATCCCAGTGTTGGATTGCCTCACTGTCCCTAGGAAGAACATGTAAATATATCAGAAGTTGTAAAACTTTAGTGGACGCCAGCGTGAACTGGGGGACTTGTTAGAACACAGCTCCCTGGACCCACCCCTACATTTTTTGATCCCCTTCCTCTGGGGTTGGGCCCATGAATTTGTACTTCTAAAATGTTCCCAGGGGATGTAGATGCTTGTGATGCAGGGACCACACTAACACTTTAAGAGCCACTGTTTCATGCAAATTCTCCTCATGCTTTAGGTGGGAAGAGAGAGAAAAAAGAATTGAAAAGATAAGTTTGGGAAGCCAGCTTGTGGACATCCATAATTTTTTATCATATTCGCTTGAATGCTGACACAAAGCATAACGAGGGTACTCTGCTGTACTTTACACCGTCACAGCAGTATGGTGGGTCCTTTTACTGTAACGACAGACTGACAAAGTCCCAACTTTACCAGGAACTCAGATCAACTGGCTGGGCTGTGGCTGCCACTCACACCCACTTCCTCATCCCAGCTACCCCCGTTTCTACCCGTGAGTCCACACATTTCCTGAATTTTCAGTGTTTGACTCTTGTTCCCTCTACATGGGATGTGTCCAGTCTCCAACAAAGTATTGTCATTTATTGCTCCAGAAATTTGTGTCTGAACTGTGCCTTCTCTCTGCTTCCTATTGTTGCATTCTGGTTCTTCTCAACATTTTCCATCTCTCTGCACATCCACCCTTTGGCCTGCCACCTGTTTTGTTAAGGATAAGGACATTTCCATCAGGTTAAAATTGGCAAAAACGAAATTTAAATTATCTTAAGCAAGAAAAGGATATATTAACCACAGAAATAATAAAATTGGGTCTACAAATG
Source organism: Perodicticus potto (assembly GCA_963574655.1). Lineage (NCBI taxonomy): Eukaryota > Metazoa > Chordata > Mammalia > Primates > Lorisidae > Perodicticus > Perodicticus potto. Next base: position 2,372 of record CAUYRH010105271.1, on the reverse strand, counting down.
GCTTTAGGGACTTCCGAAACTCAAACTGTATGGCAAGAAGTAGCTTCAAGCTTACATTTTTTTTCAGCAGTGGCCTAACAGAACAGAGAAATGTTCTCTTCAAGCACTTGCATGTGAAATCCCAGGAAGGGAATATAGTAAGCCTGCCTGGGGTCATATTCCCATCTTTGGGTCAAGCATTTTCACCAGGGATATAGAACATTATGCTTGGACCAAGCCCTTTGGGTGGAAAGGGTGGATTTAAAATGCAGCTGTCAGTAACTCCTTCAGAATCTTGTGGATTGGAGAAAGGACATTTCAACAGCAAAAAGAATAGCATCAATACCAGAAGGAATGAAAAAAGAATTATGACCAGGACAAAAACCCCCAATAATACTCAACTACATCACCAGCAAATGCAGTTCTTTCCTTTCCTGAGTGTTTCTCTCCTCGTCTCCAATTGCTCGTGTTTAGGCGTGTTTCCATACTCACCTAACTTCCATTCTCCTCTGGGAAGCTTGTTGAAGCTATTCTAACCCATGGCTATCTTTTCCTTCTTGGATTTTCCATAATTCTGATAGTAAACATCACATATCTAGTTATACCATTACTCTCTAGATTCATGTGTATTCCCTATCTTTCCCCCATCGAATAAACCCTTTAAAGATAGAAGTCATGTCTTACACCTGTTTTGCACCTTCTGCAAAATATGGAGAATAATCCAGGCATTGCTCAAACAGAACCTTTGGAACAGCTTCACAATCAGTGAATGCTCAGAGAAGAGAGTTAAGAAAAATCAGGGGTACACTAATGGGAATTTACAGGGTAAAATGAATAGGAAAGATTGAATTCTATCACTAGTTTCTTTAAGAGAGAAAGAGCCCAGAGGTAAGTGGTAACTCCTAGTAACATTCTAGCTCTAGCTTAGGCTGGATGGTGAGTTTGGGGATATACTGTATACTATTATTTTGTAGCTTTTGTATGTTATATATATTTTTTCACTGTTTTTTTTTTTCCAGTTTTTGGCCAGGGCTGGGTTTGAACCCACCACCTCCGGCATATGGGGCCGGTGCCCTACTCCTTTGAGCCACAGGCACTGCCCCAATATATTCACATTTTTGATTAGGAAAGATTTTTGAGGAGAAATTGAGAAAATGGTAATATATATATATATATTTTTAACTCATTTTATTCTTACAAGTTACAATGACTTTAAATTGAGTGTGGAAAAAATGGAGAGAAGAAATTTCTTAAAACTCAAAAGGTTTATGGCAGCTTACTTTTAAAGAATAAGATCATGCTTTTTGACAAAGCATTAGCATTTGTAAGACTGATTTACATAACTTTTGGATAAGAGGCCTCAGATCCTACGAAGATTTTGCTCAAAGTGGACCTTTTGACCCTCATCATCATGTCTGTGTATTCATTTATTTATTTATAAATGAAACAACATTTATTGAAAATTTGTTCTGTGTCCAGGCAACGTCCTAGAAGCTAGACATAGACAGTAATGGTCCCATGTTTATGAACTGATACTCCAGTTGGTAAGAAAAATAATTAAACAAGCAAATGTAAAAAAAAAAAATCATGAATACAGCTAAAGAAATACTTTGCATTTAGTGGAACAAAGTAAATTTCCCTGCGAAAATAGCAACTAAGGGAGAAATTTCTTTGTTTTTTTTTCCTTTTTATTAAATCATAGCTGTGTACATTAATGCAATCATGGGGTACAATGTGCTGGTTTTATATATAATCTGAAATACTTTCATCAAACTGGTTAACATAGCCTTCATGCCATTTTCTTAGTTATTGTGTTAAGACATTTATATTCTGCATTTAGTAAGTTTCACCTGTACAATAAAAGGAAGCCAAGCAAAGAGAAGAGACAGCTTGTCCCAGGAAGAGCCGATGGCCTGTCTGGACATGCTGACATGTGTGAGACATGGTGTAATAGGGTTTCAGTGGAGCCAAGCAGACGGTTACTCGTGAGTTCCTTTCCAGCCACAGTTAGGAGTTTGGACTTTTTTCTAATAACAAGGGCAAAGTGTCCACAGGATTTTAAGCAATCATATTTGTATTTTGGAAGATCACTTGAGCAGCTGTGGAAAATTGATTAGTAGGGGCAAGACCGAAACCAAAGGAGACCACAGCATGCCTGTGTCCTGGGAATTGGGAGAGAATAAAAAGAAGTGGATAGGTTTTTGTTTTTTGTTTTTTTTTTTAACAATGTAAGTTTGACTTTATTAAAATTCGATTTTTTTTAATAATTTTATTAAATCATAATTGTGTACATTGGCACAATCATAGGGCAGAATGTGCTTCATATACAATCAGAAACATTTTGATCGTACTGTGAGAGATAGCCCTCATAGCATTTTCTTAATCACTATATA
>CAUYRH010105266.1:0-15369 GCA_963574655.1 Perodicticus potto | reverse complement strand
TTTTAATTCAACTTGTCAATATGTTGTTTAGGATATTGCATCCTCCTTTATAAGTGAAATATGTTTGTAATTTCCCTTTATAACAATATATTTTCTCCAATTTCAATATCAGATGTATCCAGATCAAGTAGAATGATTTTGAAATATTTCTTCTTTTCCTATTGTCTATAAGATTTGGCATGATCTGTTTTTTGAAACTCTCTTTTACTTTTATTTATACAATATTAGTTGTCTATTTTTTGAGAATTTGGAAAAAAAAATAAGAAGTTAACTGATGACTTCATACTGAGCCTCAGAGTCAAAACATTCTATAATAGACATACTCTTATTTGACAATGTGAACATTACTTTCTTGGCATTATTATTAATATTGCTTAATATTTTGATGTAGTAATCATCTATTTTCTTTTCTGAATGTACTTATCTTCATTCATTCTTTACGTGGTTTTTGTTTCTAGACCTTATCTTAAACATTGTTATTGTTATTAAATTTTGCCTTTTAAATTCTGTGAAGGCAAAAAGTGGAAACCTAATAAATACATGTATATGAAAAAAAAAAAAAAGATACCAAGTTGGGGAAAGACTTTATGAAGAAGACTCTAGTGGCAATTTCAACAACAACAAAAATAAACGAATAGAATTGATGCTTTTGTTCTGAACCCAGTCAATTAGTAGACCCTGATTGCCTACTCCACTGCCTATCAAAACCTGTCCTTAAAAACCCTATCTACCAATATCTCAGGGAGGAAGAGTTGAGAAATTCCTCCTGTCTCCCTGCTTAATGCTTTGGGGAATAAACTCTTTCTCTGTTGTCAACTCTGCTGTCTCTGGTTACTGGCTTCCTCTTGGGCAGGAAGCAAATGAAATGTTTGGGTGGTGACAATTTTTTTTTCAAATATATCTTTGTAAAATAATTTTAAAAATTTAGCAATTCATTAAATATACAATCTGAATGTCTTAACCAAAGTTATTACTGGTTCTTCTTTTCTTGCTATTCCTGATCTAAGAAATAATGAGAATGTCTTAGATAGCATTAAATATTTCAGAAGAATGTTCATCATAATCATTAATGAAATGCCAAAGCAGTAAGTGATTTGTTTGAAAATATGAAGGACTAATTGAGAGACAAAATGATATTTTCATTTTTTTGTCATTTTGTTATAACTTATTGTTTTACTTTCAATGTGAATTAATTAACTAATCCCTTCTTTTTCCCCTTGGTTTCTACAACAGTCTTATCCCTTATCAAGACAGTGCTTTTCGTCATTTTACTCTAACAAATTTCATTATAACTATGTATTCCTAGTTATCTCTGTGATATAAAAAATAATGGAAAAAAGCCTGGAAACCTCATCTATGGAATATTTCCTAACACTTCTATATTTTGTTGGCATGGTCCGGAAGAGGTCAGAGACCATTACTAAACACCATGGTCCTGTTCAGGTAAGGGCCATGTGTGTATTAATTTCCTAGACATGAGTATGGTTATAATGATTTTTGTTTCATGTTAGTGTATTTTGTATTTAACAATTTTATTGAAATACAATTTAAACATTAAGAACTATGCTTAATATACCTTTAATATGTATAGTTTGAAAGTTTTGACAAAGATGGATCCATAGACCCATGAAAAAAGAAAACCAAATATTCCAGGCTACCACCTACCTCCATATGCAGAAGAGGAGGTACAGCTTCAGGCACCTGTGAGGACCTGGCCCCAATCATTCATTATGAAAGATCTTTGTTAAATTCGCAAAGCAAGGACATGCTAGTTATACCTATATCTATTACCTAAAACTTAAAGTCTGTTTGATGTCATACTAATAATGAATTATAAGTTACAAATAACAGAAGGGAGAAAGGACAGAATCAGACGTGCTTCCACCTACTCAAGAACATCTATGTAATTGATGCTGTCTTCACTCTTATTTTAGGTAAAGTGTCGATTTACTGGACCTGGCAAGAATATAACTGCTACCTCACAACACCTTCCTCTGCCTTTTTCCTTTTTTCTGTATGTCTTCAAAATGTTGAGGGCACCTCCCTTTCAGAAAAACAGCTTGTCTTCCGATTCCTGTTTTCCTGGGCACCTCCATACAATCTTGGCTTAATAAACTTCCACTGGTTGAAATTTTTTCCTTATTTATTTGGATTGACAAATGGTGACCACGAGGGAGTTATGAGAAGGATTTGGCCTTTTTTAACCTTCAGAGACTTTCCAACTAGTGCTTTTGGTACCAACCAAGAGCTCCTCACTGCCTGCCAGATTGGGTGCTTCGCCGGGGGTCAGGCTGCTCTCTCCAGAAATGCTCAGTCTCCTGCATTTATGGTTGAGATCTGAGGTTTATTCTGCCATGGAATTTCTCAAGGGGAGATTTGCTCACTTTTGATAAGGAAAGCCAGTTTCTTGCCTCCATGACAGTTGAGAGCAAGCTCAGCTTGGGCCCCATCTCCAGGTTTAGAGCTAGTCTGGAGTTTCATTTTAAAATGTAACAGCTGAGAGTTAAAGTCCATTGTCAGCTGGGCATAACTTTATGCTTAGAGCTCTCAAGAATACTTTAATGCATGACCACTATTTTTTCCTCTGTATCTGGTTTTAGTCTTATGTTATGTTAGATTTAACCAATTGCATTATAGAAAACAGGGCATCCAAAGAAGACTGATCACCCACAGCTGCAATACTCCAGCTCAAAAAAAAAAAAAAAAAAAAAAAAAAAAAAATAGAAAAGAAAAAGAAAAATCAAAATAGCTCATTCTTTCAAAAATATTTCTTTGACATATTTTGAGATGATTTCTGCTGGGGATCCAGGGTTCCAGTTCTCTGGATCCAGTTGAGCTGGTTCAAGTCCTCAGCAGAGCCATAAAGTTCAAATGAGCTCAGCTGAGCAGGAACTGAAAGCAAAAGTGGGCGGAAAGCAAAAGTGAGTTGAAACTGAAAGTAAAACTGGAGCATCACAGGAGGCATGGATAGAGAGCAACCACATGTAACTTGCACAAGGCTTAACAAAGAGAAATTTTAATTAAGAACAAAGAAAGAGCTTAGAGAATTTCCAAAGACAGCTGAAGTGGGTCCCTCTCTGAATGAGGAGGCAAGAGAGTGAGAAAAAGAGAGAGAGAGAGCGCCCCCCGGAGGAATAATACCCTTTTCCTCTCAGTTTGAATGGTTGAGACCTTTCATTGGTCTCTTTGCACCTCCAGGCATTATTGCCCTTTCCTATTGGTCACTGACTGTTGTCTTTTACTACTGGTTATTGGTTACCTAGGTTACATGATATCCATATTCTTTCCCTTTTTTAGGCAAAAGTTGCTGAGTGGTGAATGTTCCTATGAGCCCCCAGACTTCCTTATTTATCAGGCCAGGCTTTTCCATGTCCCCCAGAAGATCCTTTCTTTGTTCCTTCTCAGATGCTATAAGCCATCTTTGCAGAAATCTCCACAGAAGTCATTTTGCTTGTGTGGAGAATCTCCATTAATACGGCCAAGAATCCCTACCTCTTGCTTCTTTGATTAAGTAATAACCAAAAATTAAGCAAAGATTTATTGGTTTCACTTAGAAAGGTATCTTTAGTTAAAACGTGAAAAGAAAAAATGGCCACTGTTTGTCCCAACTAAAATCTACTCTTGTAATGGTGCATGCTCCTTAAGGAATGCAGAAAAAAAAAGTCACTCCCTCCCTCCTTTTTTTTGTTTATTGACGCTAATTGGTCATAAACAGATTGTTCTCAGGTGTAAAGCTATTCCCTTTTGCATTTTATTAACTTAGCTCTTTGGCTTTGGGGAATACCAAAAAAGTACCAGAGGCTTTATCTTCCTTCTTCTCTTATTTTTAATAAAATCTGCCATGTTGCTTACTCATGGTGGCCTATGAATTCATACTTCAAATTTCTGAGACCAAGGAACAGGCAGAGAGATTATGATTAAAATGTTATATTAAAACAAGAGATAATAATAAAATACCTAAATCATTTATAAGTTAAAATACTAAAACATTAATTATTAAATATAAATTTATATGCTTTGACTTTTTATTTTTACATAATATAAAAACCTAAATTGTTTTGACATCTTATTTTTATATAATATGAAAAGCTAAATCTTATTTAGATGTACTAATAAAACTGGTGACTAATAACAGTTCAAAGTTTCTTAAACTTCCTAGATGTTTATTAAAATTAAGGGTTATGAAGAGTTAACATTGTGATAATGTATATAATTAGAACTATCAAACATAAGAGAAATAATTCCACATAAAATGTGAAGAAAAAAGTAGATATTTTTGTGGAAAAAAGTTTTAAGAGCATGTAGAAATGTGTTTTTCATAAAAGTAATTTTGCTTCATCTGAAGGTTTTGAAAACAGTTTTAAGTTAATTAAATAAAACAGAATAAATACAAATAGGCTTCAAGGGTCTCAAACCACTTTCTCAGTAGACCATTTACCCTTTTTCTATTTTATTGAATCCCTGATCTGTTAAAAGCTCTGCTTTTTAGCTTTTCAGCATTACTTTTCTGCTCTAAAATTCAGTTTTGGCAAATTACTCAAAAGGAAATGTTGCCCATTATTCATGATCTTTTCCCAGCATTGTTGGTTTTGAAATTTCTTTTTTTTTTTTTTTTTCCCCTCTCAAAGCATACTGAGAAGGCCAAAATCTCTGGACTGAAGCTTCTTAAGTCTCTTGCAGTGGATTAGAAAATTCTCTGAAGTGGGGGAAAGTGGTTAACGCAGATAGCATCTTAATACATTTCCTTGTCTTGAGGCTCTTGTCTCCTCAAACCTTATCTCTCTTCTTTGATTTCCAATGTCTCAACTCCTCATATATTGTATTTTTTCCACTTATTATATACCATATTATATACCATAATAACTGGTATAAAATGATGTAAATAATAGTTTAATTTACAAATAATTTACTCTCTAAAATAAAACATTCTGTTGCTACTGATACTGTATCCAAAATGTTGAAATTATTTATAAACTATTCTCAGCAATTAAACAATTGACTACTCCAAACTTACCATTTTGCCTGAATACCCCTTACTTCATCTCTCATATGCATGCAGTAAATTTATTAAAGAATAGGATACACTGTAATTGCTGGGGCTAAAATAAAACCACACAAAAATATTCTCTAATTGTTACAGAAAGAACTCTTCGCTTGCATTTTATTTGTACCCTGTGATTTTTTAATACTAAAATGTCTGACACACTTTGTAAATATTCTCATATGCCTTTTTTATAGCTTAAGTAGAGAATTAAGTGAACCAACTACATATTAAACAAGTAAAGATAGATATTTAACCAAAACTTTAGTTTTTAGGGTCTGAGAATATAAACACAAATAATGAGAACTATGCTTTATCTATAATGAAGTCTAGGAAAGGACTCCAGTTACAATTTTGGAACACGCTTTGATTAGTTAGAAGCAAATATTTTGATTACATTAGTTTTCTTAATGTTCAATGTCCACGACGTTGAAATTATTAACTTAAATTTTAAATTGTTAAAAATTATACTGACCATATGACCATTTCTGTAATGATTATTAGATAACATAATTCATAATACTTTACTATTATAACTTTCTCCTAGGAGTTTTATAGTTATATTAATTATTTGCCTCTTAAGTCGGTTGAATTACTCATGTGTTTTTATGAAAAAAGAACCTCTATTTATTGTAGCCCTGTTTTTAATTCTGAGTTTCTGTATGATTTAAAATTGCATATTGTTTGCTTTTATATTTTAATCAAGAATAACTTTTGATATAAATAGCAGTGATGCCTTTGATTATCTATATTGAAGAAATGGCATAAGGATCAAACTAGGTAAATAAGGCCTCACCTCCTCCATCTGTTAACAGAGCACTGAATTTTTGGCAGAACCTCAAAGAGAAGCTAATGAGCCTCCAAAGAGAATAAGTTTTTTGCCTGTTAGCTAAAAGTAGAGTAGGAAAGACCTGATCTGAAGATTTACAAAGTTCATCAAAACCTTCAGGGATGCATCTGCTTTATTTGGTTGTAGTAAGATTTCACAATATAGCATGGGACACAGCTGGTTTCCAGCTGGTGCTTTTTTAGGACTTCACTGGAGTGGAATGTTTATTACACCAGGCTTCATTAAAATTAAATCCTACCTTCACTCTGTTTACAATGAAAATTAATATTATTACAATCCATAGCTTATGATTCTACAAGTTTCAGTATAAGAATAAATGCAACGATATTTGTTAGAACATTTATAATTTCAGAGAATAAAGAAAATGGATTTGGAAGAAATTTTGAAATAACTGCAAAATTCAATACTTATAAATTAATAAAATCTAAAATGTGATGAAAATAATATTCTTGATTCTGAATATCCTTTAATCACTTAATATGATTAAGTGCAGACCCTTTAGCAATATTGATTCTGCTGATCCATTAGCGTGATATGTTCTCCCTTTGTTTATGTTGCCTGCAATTTCTTTCCTCTGTGTTTTGTAGTTCTCTTTGTAGTAATCCTTCACCTTCTTGGATAAATATATTCCTATGTATTTTATTTTCTTTGTACCTATTTTGAATGGGGTAGAGTCTTCGATTGACTTTTAACATGACTGCTTTTGGTATATAGGAATGCTACCGATTTGTGTGCATTGATTTTGCAACCTGAGACTTTGCTAAATTTATTTACCAATTTAGGAGTCTCTTGGAGGAATATTTGCTAAGGTCAGAGCAGAGCTAAATGAAACTAAAAAAAGTAAGGAAATAATAAAGAAGATCAACAAAACAATAAGTTGATTATTTGAAAAAAAAAGATCAGTAGACCTTTCTCTAGCTTAACAAGGAATAGAAAAGAAGACATAGAATTTTAATCAAGAATAAAAAGGAACATATGCCACTGATACCATAGAAATACAAAATATCATCTGTGAATACTATGAACATTTCTATGCACATGAGCTTAAAATATATAGAAGAAATGGATAAATCCTGGAAACACACAACTTCCCAAAACAAACCAGGAAGAAATACAACTCCTAAACAGATCAACAATGAGCAATAATATTGAAGAAGCAATAAAAAATCTTCCAACAAAATGAAGCCCCCAACAAGAAGGATTCTTAGCCAAATTTTATCAGGACTACAAACAGGAATTGGTACTCTTACTGAAGAAATTTTTGGAAGGAATCCCCTCCCACTCACTCTGTAAAACCAGTATCACCTTGATATCAAAGGACACACCAAAAATAGAAATCTCCAGACCAATATCCCTTATGAATACAGATGTAAAATTGCTCAAAAAAATACTTTCAAACTGAATTCAATGACACATCAAAAAAGTAATCCACCATAACCATGTGGGCTTCATCTCAGAGATGCAAGGATGGTCCACATACATAAATCAGTAAATGTGACGCACCACAGAAACAGAAGAAAAAACAAAGGGGTGATATGATCATATCAATAGATAAAGAAAAAGCATTAGGCCAAATTCAGCAACCTTCAATGATGAAAATACTCAACAAATTTGGCATAGAAGGAATATATCTCAAAATTACAAAAGCTTTGTATCACAAACCCACAGCCACCGTTATACTGAATGGGGAAAGGTTAAAAACATTCCTACCGATAACTGGAACAAGACAAGGATGCCCTGTCACCAACTCTATTCAACATAGTGCTGGATGTGTAGCTAGAGTGATCAGGCTTGAAAAGAAGTTTAAGATCATCCAAGTCAGGAAAGATATGGTCTAACTACCACATTTTGATGATGAAATGATCTTATATCTAGAAAAATTTTTAATTATTCTCACCCACACAGCAAGATATTTTTCCACATCATAACTGAAAACTTTCTCATTTTCTTTTTTCTAAAGAGGAGAGAAAATAAAACAGTAATGCTTGATAATTTTCTTGTTTGGATTCTCGAATTTGCTGATTCTACAATTTGTAGATGACTTAAATGTAATTTTAAATGTAATGTAGGCATGAAGAAGGACTCAGAGTAGGGTAATCATAGACTTTACTTCCCAAACTCAACTACTTCTTAAGAGCAAAAATAAACACCGCTAATAATTATGTAATAAGAACAGGTATAAACCATGCAATCTCGAGCAAAAGGGTCCAAGATATCACTGACCACTACTTTAAGGAAGGTCACAGAATTCATTTTCATTTTTCACTGGCCTGGGTCAGACTTTCTTGCTCATTACAAAACAAAGTTCTTCATTATTATTCTGGTATCCTCACCTGATTATTTATGTGCTTCTTTTTCTAAGTATTTTATGTGTAACATTTCCTTTTGTTTGACAATGGAAATGGTGTAGATATACTTTTATTTTTCTTATGAAAAAACTGAGATGATGTCCACACTCTTCATTATTATGGTCTAGTGTCTCGCATCACTAATGAGCTACATGAGATGCTTTCCCGACGAGGCAACTAGCGCAGCAGAAGAAATGAAAAGCAGCTTCAAGTCTTCCTTTTACAGGGGCTTTATAGGGTACGCGCCTCACAGCATCGTGGGAACCTTATATCAAAAAACCCACAAAACTGTTTTCAAGCAAAGATGATAAAGAATTAAGACCCAAAGTTTACTCAGCCATATAGAAGGAGTTTTTTAGCAACCAGTTACAAGAGTCTGCAGTACATTGATGGTAGGAATCCCATTCTGAGCTCAAGGAACCTACCCGTGCCCTCAAGATGAAATAGGCAAAAGCAGCTCCACCACAAGGCATGACTAAATTAGGAGCCCAGCTTCAGTGTTTTTATATGGATAGAAAATGATAGAGAAGGCCCTTCCAATAGAAGGAAGGAACTGCGGGCGGTGGCTCACTCCTGTAGCGGTCTGGGAGGCCGCGGAGGGTGGATCCTCTGAGCTCAGGAGTTTGACACAAACCTGAGCCAGAGTGAGATCCTGACTCTAAAAATAGCCGGGTGTTGTGGCAGACACCTGTAGTTTCAGCTACTTGGGAGGCTGAGGCAAGAGGAAATTAAACAAACACTGGAGCCCAAAAGTTTGTGGTCGCCGTGAGCTACGGCACCACGACATTTTACTGAGGGAGACAAAGTGATACTCTGTCTCAAAAAAAAAAGACTGCTTTGACTTTAGGAAGGAGCAAGTTGCTTTTATTAGGGAGCTGGTGCATGTACACACACAAAACACGCATATCCATGTGCATGTCTGAGATTGTGCTTATACATTGACATATATACATACATACATGCAAACAGACAGACTCATACGCATGTGTTCACATGTGTGCATACACTTGAAGAAAGAAAACAGGAATAAGGGCTCTGCAACTTCCTTTTAATTCTGAGAAACCACTCAGAATTCTAATATTTACAGTACTCCTAACTCTGAAACTCATTTTAAATTTCAGATAGAGAAACTATTCTTGCCCAATATACTTAATTGTCAAAATTACACCTTTAAGAAATCATGTGTATGCTATTTGTGTAGAAGAAAACAAAAAATTTCTTTGACATATTTCTCACTATTTCTTGGAAAATGTTGTCTGTTAGCATACATTTAGAATATCTGGAAAGGAAGAATAAAGCTGTAATTTACAAACCTCAGTCTAATGTATATTCATTATTTTGAAATAATGAAAAATTCTTTCAGAAAGCTTTATGTATGAAGAATTACAATCTTCAGAAATTGATATAATTTATAGCTGAAAGTATAAAAAAGGGGCAGGAAAAGGAGGGCAAATGTGTGTGTTATTCTATTTAAAATGACATTTAGAAGCTAAGTAAAATGAAGAAAGAGATCTGGTTTCAGATATACTCCTCAGTATTGGGAAATTAAACAAACAGTGTGAGTCTGTTTTGCTTAAATTTGACATTTCTTGTGAGACCTTTAAGATCTAACCTCTGTGGAGTAAAAAAATACTATAAAATCCATTATTACATGACTTAATTTATATTTCTCTAGTCTTTTCCATTCTCTAGTCACTAGTTTGTTTTATCCTTAAAACTTTTTAACAATCCTGAATACATTGAGAACATTTCTGCTTATTATATATTTTTTGCTTGTTTGTCTTGAAAAATCCCAAGTACAAATTCTATGAATAACCCACAATGCTAAATATTATGTTCTTTTCCACTATAGTAATTTTGTTTGACTGTCATATGCATTAAGAACATTATTCATTAATCAGTTCCCTTTTGGGTATATGGAGAATTATTTTTGTATGTATACATTTTTAATCAAAAGAGATATTGCAGTATGTAAAATAAATTGTGAGGAAGCTAGGAAATCAAAATCATAAGTTAACTGTGAAAATTTAGAAGTCAAATGCACAAAATGACTAACATTTGATTCTCATTATCTCTTCTCTTTTCTGTGTTTCTATGTTGGCAGAATTGTTAATTTAGACAATTAATGAGAGGAAATTATTCTAAAGCACAACAACATTACATGCAACATTATCTTCTGCCCCATGATAATAACATTGTCCTCTGGATTTTGCATAGATCACTCTTATCTACAAAATATTTAAAATAACTAATAGAATTCAACTTACTTTACTTCCAAAACATGGTAAACATACCAAGGTTCTGAAAATTAAGTTCATGAACTCATCCTAGAATAAATGCCATTTACCTCATTGCTGAATATGTCCATGGTCACCTTTGAAGTACTCTGTTTGGGAAGTTATGCATTAATGTCAGCACCTGTCCACCTTTCAAGGCAATTTTGGAAATCTTTCTGGAATGACCATCAGAGATGTTGGCCATATGTCACATACACACACAAATAATGATAATGAGCTCCACTAAGACACAGTCACACATCAACATGAACACAGCTGTGAGACACTGATCTACCAAGGTTATGAAACCTTACCAAGTTGTTTGTACAGTGCTGCCAACATAAGCACATAGTGGGAAGAGCACAAAGTCAATTGTCAGACCACACTCTAGGTCTACAGCTCTGACAAGTTTATTAATACTACACAAAAATTTCAGTAAACTAACTTTAGTTACTTTTCACTGAAGGCTTTTTTGGCTACGGAAATTATAGATTATTCTGTAAAGCAGTGATTTTCAAATTTTAGCTTGTATGGGAACTACAAGTTTTTTAAAAATGAGATTCTGGTTAATAATGTCTGGTTAGGACAGGGTCTATGGACATAAACTTTTAACAAGTCTTCTAGGTGACACTAATAACACTGGTTCATTATCTGTACTATAGAAGACCAAAGGTAGAGATAGGATTATTTTCAAGAGAGGTTCAAAGTTGCTTTCTTTTAGTGTCATTATTAATAGGCCAAATCTACATGCCTTTCTCTTTCCATAAGACAAAATAAACCCTATGACCAAACCTATGAAAATCTTTATGCAATTGTCTTTCTGGGGGACTGTATCTACCAGCTACAAACAAGCATCCTGGTTATATTCGTAGGTCAGGATGGATTTTCTAATGTACATTATATCGTCTCATTTAATATTAAAATATTTATATATAAATATTTTCCTCATTTACACTACAGAAGGAAATGAGTCATTAAGACAGTAAGAAATTCAACATAGGTCATGTAGCAATCCAATGTCAAAGTCTGAACCTTTGTGTTATGTTCCACTTTCTTCAGAACATTTAGAAATTAGTCTAAAGATTTGATAAATGCCCATCTCTAATATTAATTAAAAAATATGTAATTTAGCATTGTGATTTTCATATGTTCATTTCATGTTTTTTAAATATTTTTCTAGTTCAAAATAGTAAATAGGCACTAGCATTGCGTTATTTATTTATTTATTTATTTTGAGACAGAGCTCAAGCTGTCCCCCTCAGTAGAGTGCTGTGGCATCACAGCTTGCAGCAACCTCAAACTCTTGGGCCTAAGCAATCTTCTTGCCTCAGCCTCCCAAGTAGCTGGGACTACAGGTGCCTACCACAACACCCGGCAATTTTTTGGTTATAGTTGTTATTAGTTATAGTTGTCATATAGTTGTTGTTTGGTGGGCATTGACTGGATTCGAACCTGCCAGCTCTGGTGTATGTGACTGGTGCCCTAGCTGCTTTAGATACAGGTGCCGAGTCAGAAGTAGCATTAGTTTTATTCTTAGTATGTGTGAATTTTCTTAAATGTTCCTAACATAAATATTCTCCTAAAAATATTTCACATATTTTGGCAGCTAGAATGGTGGGAAAATACTATTATGCATCCGTTAAAAAATGTCTACCCTCCATCCATTATATGTCCAAAATCATCTCTGCAAATGATGTGTGTTTTTTTTTTCTCCCAGAACATTTTGAAAACTACTATTCAACTTATTTATTTTCCTTATGTTTTTTTTTTTTTTTGGTTGGTGTTTTTATATAACTTTTAGTTTAGCCCATGGTATCAAAGTTTTTTAATTTCAAAATACCATGGGGCACAATGTTTTGGGTTTCATGGTTAGCTTTTGTTATACTGAGTCAGGCTTATAAGTGTGCCTTATACCCAGAGATTGTTCATGTTCCCATTAGGTGCATTTGTGGTCATCCTCCCCCATACTTGATTTCCACTGAGTTTTACTTTCCTCTGTGCACATGTATGTTCATTGATTAATTATAGTTTAATAGTGAAATCATATATTATTTGTTTTTCCATTCTTTAAGTAATTGACTTAGGAAAACAGTCTCCACTTCCATCCCTATTGTTGCAAAAGGCCTTAGATCATCCTTTTCTTTGGCTGAGTAACAGTTCATAGTATACATAAAGCACATTATGTTAATCCTTTCATGAATTGTTGGGCACTTGGATTGATTCCAGGTCTTTGCAATTGTGAATTTTGCTACAGTAAACATTTGAATACAGGTGTCTTTCTGATAAAATGACTTCTTTATTTTCCCAGATAATATTTTATATTTATTTTTTTGGGACAGAATCTCACTATGTTGCCCTCGGTAGAGTGCTGTGGTGTCACAGCTTACAGCAACCTCCAACTCTTGGGCTTAAGCTATTCTCTGGCCTCAGCCTCCCAAGTAGCTGGGACTACAGGTGCCCACCACAATGCTAGCCTATTTTTTTGATGTTGTTATTGCATTTGTTGTTGTTGTTTAGCAGGCCTGGCCTGGGCTGGGCTCAAACCCACCAGCTTTGGTGTATGTGGCCGGCGCCCTACTCACTGAGTATGTGCACAAAGCCCCCAGCTGTTATTATTTTGTTTTTCAACACTAATTTGATGACAATTCTTAGATTATTTTCCAGTTAAATTTAAGATACGCCTTTTCATAGACCTACCTTCCAGGCTAACTGCCCCAATTTTTGTATCAACAGCTATAGTAGTCAGGGTCATATAAGCTCTAGCAGGATTGACAGTTTCTCACGAGATATTACTAGGACTCAGAGATTTCTTTCCCAGTCTTTGTCTTTTCTTTACCTGTCTATCCATGTGTATTAAAAACTCTCACAATTTGTCTCATCTCACATTGCCAGATCCTGGAACTCAGAGCGTTACTTATGTTAGGGAATTCTTTCTCATTTATGTGAAGTGAGATTTAGGACTAGACTTCTCAATTCACTTCTGAGTATCTGGTGAGATTTAATTTAAAAAGGTGTTAAATTTTGTTTCTTCAGCTCTATAGGGGTGCTGGGGCATAGCTACCCAATGTTTCTCCTAGGTATAACCAACTTACTGTCTAAATTTCTGGCACATAATTCCTCTCCAAGACTCCAGCAGGAATTTATGCAGCTCTGAGAAGATGCAAGGAATAATTTCTATTCTTTTAAATTTGCTGAGGTTAGACTTGTGACCTGAGATGTGATCGATTTTGGAGTATGTCCTATGAGCTGATGAGAAGAATGTGTATTGAATTTTATTAGGATAAAATGTTTTGTAGATGTCTATTAAATCCAGATGTTGAATGGTTAAGTTTAAATCTAAAATTTCTTTACTTAGCTTCTGACTGGTGGATCTATCCAACACTGCTAAAGGAGTATTAAAATCTCCAACTACTATGGAGCTGCAGGAAATCAAGGTACTCATGTCTATTAGAGTTTTTCTTATAAATTGAGGTGTATTCTGGTTGGGTGCATAAATATTAATAATTGAAATCTCATCATATTGAGTATTATCTTTAACAAATATGAAATGACCATCCTTATCCTTCCTTATTTTGGTTGGTTTAAAGCCTATTGTATCTGCGAATAAGATTGCAACACCTGCTTTTTTCTGTTTTCCATTTACCTGGAATATAGATGACCACCCTTCACCTTAAGTCTATATTTATCTTTTAAGGTAAGATGAGATTCTTGTATGCAGCAGATATCTGGCCTGAGTTTTTGTATCCAGTCAGCCAACCTATGCCTCTTTAGAGGACAATTTAAACTGTTCACATTAATTGAAAATATTGACAAATTTGTAGAAAATCTAGTGGACATTTTTAATCCTTTCATCACTGTGGGAGTTGGAATTTGGTAAGTAGTTCCTGGGTGAGAAAACTTTTATGGTGGAGGATTATGCTGGTCATTGTGGAGGATAGGTTTGAGAATATCTTGGAGAGTTGGTTTAGTTATAGCAAATTTCTTCAACATGTGGATATCATTAAAGTATTTAATTTCTCCACCATGATTGAAACTCAGTTTAGCTGGATACAGGATCCTGGGTCGAAAGTTCTTTTGTTTTAGGAGATTAAAAGTCGATGACCATTCTCTTCTAGCTTGAAAGGTTTGATCAGAGAGATCTGCAGTTATTCTAATATTCTTCCTCTTGTAGGTAATGGATTTCTTGCATCTGGTTGCTTTCAGAATTTTCTCTTTCATTTTAACTTTAGTGAACTTAATTATGATGTGCCTTGGGGATGTCTTATTCGGATTGAGTCGTGCTGGGTTCTGAAACTGTCTGCTATCTGAATTTCAGAATCTCTTGGCATGTCTGGGAAGTTCTCTTTCATAATCTCATAAGGAAGAGACTCTGTGCCTTGTAATACCACTTCGTGGTTTTCAGGTATCCCTATAAGACAAATATTTGTTTTATTCGAGTTATCCCAGAGCTGTCTGAGAGAATGATCCGTTTTGCCTTCCATTTCTCTTCCTCTTTGTAGGTTTGGTATTCGATGTCAGAAATCCTTTCTTCTGCTTCCTTCATTCTGTTACTGAGGGTTTCTACTGTGTTTCTCAGATCTTTAAGGGCTGCAACTTCTTGTCTCAATGTGTCAAAATCTTTGGTCATTTGGTCTTTGAATTCCTTGACTTCTTGATACAATTTTTAAAATGCTCCCAGAATTTCTAATTCCAATTTTTCCTCTATTTTATTGATCTTGTGTGCAATCCAAATTCTGAATTCGATTTCTGCCATCTCAGCCATCTGTTTATGCGTACGATCGCCATTAGCATCTGCCAAATTGGGCCCGGGGGGGGGGGTTGATCTACTCTGGTTGTTCGTGTTTCCAGAGCTTT
>CAUYRH010105265.1:0-29880 GCA_963574655.1 Perodicticus potto | reverse complement strand
ATTGGGAGGCCCTTATCTGTACACATTCATTTTCACTCAGCAGAGCTGCTTTTTTTTTTTCTAATTGAGACAAAATCTCACTTTGTCTCCCTCTGTAGAATACCGTGGTGTCACAGCCCACAGCAACCTCCAACTCCTGGGTGTAAGCGATTCTCTTGCTTCAGCCTCCCTAGTAGCTGAGACTACAGGTGCCCACCACAACACCTGGCTATTTTTTGGTTGCAGTTGTCATTGTTGTTTAGCAGGCCCAAGCCAGGTTCAAACTCCCCAGCCTTGGTGCATGTTGCTGGTGCCCTACTCACTGAGCTACAGGCGCTGAGCCTCAGTGGAGCTTCTTTAAAAAAAAAAAAAAAAAAACTTTTCTGAGGCATAATTTAAATATATGCAAATTATAAGATACATATATGTATATTATATGTAAATACATTGTGTGTAATATGGTGTTTTTATAAATGCACCTATTTTAAGTATAAAAGTCAGCAAGTTTTGAAAAATATATACACTCATACAACCATGTCATGCCATACCACAGTTGGAGAACATTTCTATCACCACAAAAATTCCCTCTTGCCCCTTTGCAGTTGCCTTCCATCCTTCCTCCTCTCCTTATCTCCACCCCTGCTACCATTGGCTGCGTTCTTCACTGGAGACTAGATTTGCCCACTTGGAAATTTCACATAAACAGAAACATACAGTATGCATGTTACATATTTATATATGCTCCTTGTTCTCAGCACAAAGGTTTTAAGATTCACCCGTGACGTGCATGTATTAGTAGTTCATTCCTTTTTATTGTTGGGTAGTATTCTGTAATACCACTTATAAACAAAATTTGTTTATTCATTTACTTTTTGATGTACACTTGGATTGTTTCCAGTTTGGGCTGTTATGAATGAAATTTCTATGAGCGTTTGTGAATAAATCTTTTTGTGAGCCTACATTTTCATTTATCTTGGATAAATACCAAGGAATGGAATTCCATTTAGGAATGGAATTACTAAATCATGTGATAGACACATGCTTAACTTTATAAGAAAATCAGCTGTCTACAAGGAAAAGAGGACATTTTTTTCTCAATAAAAAAAAAAAGAAAAGTGTTGGTAGGGGGGTGAGATGTGGGAAGACAATATGGTAATAAAAATTATGGGAAGAAGGCTGAAGTTGTCCATCCTTACTCCTTCTTTTTTTTTCCCCGAGATAGAATCTCACTTTGTCACCCTCAGCAGAATGCTATAACATCACAGCTCACAGCAACCCCAAACTCCTGGGCTTAAGTAAGACTCTCAAAAACTTGGGCCTTAGGCACACAACGCCTGGCTATTTTCTTTTAGAGACAAGGTCTCTCTCTGGCTCACGCTGGTCTCAAACTTGAGAGCTCAGGCAATCCACTCAAGCATGAGCCACCACTCCTAGCCAATCCTTACTCCTTGTCCCTGTTCCTTCAGAGACGCCACAGGACAGTGATGGCTGATGGACACCCCCTGGAGCCTGATACCTTCTTTCGTGTGCACTGGAACTGTGGCAAGATCATCATGCAGTCCTCAAATGGGCGGTACCTGGGCATTGCAGCCAATGGCCTGCTGATGGCCAATGCTACCCTTCCAAGTGAGTCAAGCAGCCCTCCTGCCAGGTTGTAATAAGTCAGGGATGCTTTTAGAGGGAAGTAGAATATCATATTTCCAAAAAAAAAGCCCTAGAGTTGCATTAGAAGATTTTTGCTCTAGATACTCTCATTTGTTGAATTCTTGTCATCACTTCAGCACACCACCTCAGTTTCATAGTCTGTCAGAGTAGAGACAATATTCACTCTGTTGCTTCACACAGTTGTCATGAGGATTAAATAAATCAACACATCTCAAAGAAGAAAGAATATTAAAATTTCTTGGGTGCCCCACTGTACTAGATGCTCTCACAAATGATTCATGTGCATTTAGCATTAGACCCTACACAGAGTAGGTGTTCATTAATTGTTAAAATACTGGCAACACCCTTTGCAATTAGGGCTCCCCCTCTTGCTTCCATCTGGGGAAACATCTAGAGGCAGCCCATCCAAATAACTCCTTCCTGTTTCATTCAGGCTCAAATGAGGAATTTGCAATTCGATTAGCCAACCGCCCCTTCCTTGCGCTTCGCGGTCGGTACGGGTATGTGGGCTCCTCATCAGACCGTGACCTCATACAGTGCAATATGAACCAGCCCGACTGCATTCACTTACTACCCTGCCGCCAGGGCATCTACCATTTCCAGGGTGAGTGGCTCCTCTTCCCTGCCCCTGGGTTCACAGTCTGTCCCCCGCCTTAGCTCAGACTTCAGGCCTGATCATCATAAAAGGCAAAACAAGGCTCCTGTTTGTTTCCATACTTCAAAGCCCCACAGTGGTTTGGCAGGCAGAAACCAATGGAAACCCTGCTGACCCTCCTGCATTTCCATAAGCAGACCTGCCAACACAGGCAGGATGGGACCACCACGGGAGGGTGGCCTGCCTCCAGGAATGGCCCACGAACCTGAGCTCTTCCCTCCCCAGCACAGGGTGGATCCTTCTGGTCAATAACATCCTTTGGCACCTTTCGCCCTTGGGGAAAGTTTGCCCTCAACTTCTGTGTAGAGCTCCATGGGAGCAACTTGCTCACGGTGCTGGCACCCAATGGCTTCTACTTGCGAGCAGACCGCAGTGGCACCCTATTGGCAGACAGCGATGACATTACCAAAGAGTGTATCTGGGAATTTTAGGTAAGAGAAAGAGGATAAGGGTGTGGGGAGCAGGAACCGAGGGTGAGAGGAAAAAGGAGGTGGCTGAGGAGGCATACGATGGGAAGACCAAAATGCATTCCCAGGCCCACTTCTGTCCCACAATTTGGTTGACTCCAGACATTCATTCCAAATCTGTGTATTCCCTGAGGGCTTCTAAATGGGAACTTGGTAGAGAGAGGAGAAGAAATCAGATCTAGGTGTCCTGCTACTATGCTGCACTGACATGTGGGCTTTCAAGGAAGCCTGGAGAGGACAGGGTAAGGTGTTCTTATCCCTCTCTCTCTGACTCCATTAAGATGCAGAATTTTTCTCCATTTTTCAGGAAAAACAGATGACTTTCACTATGTGTATAAGTAAAAAAAAAGATGTGATTTTGATCCGATGCACTTTCTATCCTTACCCCAGATCCCTGGGGAACAGATGGCTCTAAGGCATTTATCTCGAGCCCTGACCCCCCTCCTGAACTCTAATGTCATCTCCTTCCAACCTCCTAATGGACAGTTGACTATCTTTGTCCTGCCAGTCCCTCGAAATTCACATAGCTGAAATCAGCCTTCCCTCCTAAGGCAATTTTCATTTTCTTGCCATCCCACCTTCCCAGTGCTCAGACTCAAGACCTCAACACCATCTCTCCATCCTCCCTTTCTCTTCCTTCACCAAACCCTGAAAATTTTGAAATACTTCCTTAACATGCCTCTTGAGTGCTTCTTTCATGATTATCACCACCACCCCTCAATTCCAGGCTGTTCAGCAGCAGGAATATGGCTTCAGGCTCCCCAGCAGTGCTCCCTACCATGAGATTTGGCCCCCTCCAGTGTCATCGCCACACCAACTTTGCTTTCTTTCAATGCTGCCTCCCTTCCATCATTCCTCATTTACACTCTTCAGGGCACCTCTTTGCTCTTAGTCCTGTCCCTTCAAAGTCAACCTCCCTATCCTTGCTTGTTGCAGAAAGCACTTCAGTTTTGACATCAGACAGACCTGAAATCAAGAGAAAGGAAGCTTTTTCCTATAAATTAACTTGTTCCTAAAGAATGGGACAAAACACTTGATTCTCTCTTCTCCCACAGGATCTTATCCAGTGTTCTAAAAGCCAGTGATCAACGAAGGATTGACTGATTGCTGAAGGATTCTATTTCCTCTCTCCTCCACAGGTCAATGGGAGACCACTTATCAGAAATCCAAATCCTCCAGGAAAAACTACTACACGAAACAGAACAGGAACCCCAGAGTCAAGATCCAAGAGAAGAATATCTGTTATACAACTTTTCCTACCCAGTTTAGCAAAACACCTTTTTCAAGGAATAATACAGAACAACAGGCCACCTCCAAGATCCTGGTGTGAATCTGACTCAGTATAGAGTAGGGGTTTGAATGAGGATGGAGATTGAAGCCCCTGGTGCTGCTCTTTTCTTTCCAGAAGAGAGGAAAGTAAATAGTACCCTGGTTCTTCCACTGATCTGTCCCCATCCCCATCTAGAACCACTAGGCTTTTCCCAACAGCTCCATGAGGAGCCAGCCTTGCCCTGAAGCATTCAGAATCCAGTTGTAAGCTGAAATGTCGTTCTGATTTAGAAAGAAGGAAGGATTATTAATCCTGAGGGCATAGGGTAATAGTAGGAATGCCTTCTGACTATATAGCCTCCCCCACCTCCTCTACCATAGTTTACAAACTTCCCTACACCGTTATTATCTTTGAGCCAGTGAGGTGAGTATTTCCTCCACCACTTCTCACCTTTTACAGGGAGCTAAAGGGATTTTCCCATTGTTCCATGACAATCACAAGAGAGCTAGGCCTCTAATTCCTATCTTCTGAATCGAATGCCCACTATTCTTTATATCAAAGCAGGATTTCTAAAATGCCTGTCATTCTTGCACTGTCTTCATGATTTTGACCTTTAGCTACCTCCCATCTGCTCTATTAATGTTTTTATTGGCATATACTCCTAAATATATTTATTTAGAAAGGCTTTTTATTTTTGGTAAAGACAGAGTCTCACCTTATCGCCCTCGGTAGAGTGCCATAGCGTCACACAGCTCACAGCAACCTCCAACTCCTGGGCTTAGGCGATTCTCTTGCCTCAGCCTCCCAAGTAGCTGGGACTACAAGCGCAGCCACAACACCCAGCTATTTTATTGTTGTTGTTGTTGCAGTTTGGTCAGGGCCGGGTTTAAACCCGCCACCCTCGGTATATGGGGCCGGCGCCCTACTCACTGAGCCACAGGCACCACCCAAAATTTATTCATTTTTTGTTTGTTTGTTTGTTTTTTGGTTTGGGGGGGTTTGCAGTATTTGGCTGGGGCCAGATTTGAACCCACCACCTCCGGTATATGGGGCCAGAGCCCTACTCCTTTGAGCCACAGGCGCTGCCCTAGAAAGGCATATTTTTATCATTATCCTAAAATGGAAAAGCAGAATCACTTGCCATAAATGAAAAGTCACTATAGAAATAAATACAGGCATACCTCAGAGACATTGTGCATTCAGTTTCAGGTCACTGCGATAAGCAAATATCATAATAACGTGAGTCACACAAGTTTTTTAGTTTCCCAGTACATATAAAAGTTATGTTTATGCCCAATTGTGGTGGCCTGTGCCTGTAATCCTAGTACTCTGGGATGCTGAGGTGAAGGATCACTTGATGTTAGGCGTTCGAAACCAGACTAAGCAAGAGCAGAGGCCCATCTCTACTAAAAATAGAAAAGATTAGCCAGGAGAGGAGATGCTGCCTGTAGGCCCAGCTACTTGGGAGGCTGAAATGGGAAGATTGCTTGACCCAGAAGTTCAAAGCTGCAGTGAGTTATGATTACACCACTGTACTCTAGCCTGGACAACAGAGTGGGATACTATTTTTAAAAAAAGAAAAAAATGATCTTTAAGCTATACTATAGTCTATTAAGTGTGCAATAGCACCGCGTCTAAAAAACCCTTAATTTTAAAATACGTGAAGACTGGATATGGTGGTTCATGCTGTAATCCCAGCACTTTGGGAGGCCAAAGTGGAAGGATGGCTTAAGTCTAGGATTTCAAGACCAGCTGGGCAATGTAGTAAGACCCATCTCTGCAAAAAAAAAAAGAATTTTTCTTAATTAGCTGAGCGTGTTGGCACATGTCTGTAGCCCCAGCTATTCTGGAAGTTGAGGGAAGAGGATTTCTTGAGCCCAGGAGTTTGAGATTGCACTGATCTATGACACCACCATACTCTAGCCCAGGCAACATAGCAAGACCCTGTCACCAAAGCAAAAAAACAAAAAGAACCTTATTGCTAAATAGTAATGCTAATGATCATTTGAGCCTTCAAAGGATTTGTAATCTTTTTGCTCTTGGAGTGTCTTGCCATGATGTTGATAACTGCTGCCTGAGCAGGATGGTGGTTGCTAAAGGTTGGGGTGACTGTGGCAGTTTCTTAAAATAAGACAGCATGAAGTTTGCCACATGACTCTTCCTTATACTAATGATTTCTCTGTAGCATGTGATGCTGTTTTATAGCGTTTCACAGTAGAATTTCTTTCAAATTGGAGTCAATCCTCTCAACACGTACTGCTGCTTTATCAACTAAGCTTATGAAATATTCTAAATCCTTTGTTGTCATGTCAATAATGTTCATAGCACCTTCACCAGGAGTAGATTTCATCTCAAGAAACCACTTCATCCATAAGAAGTAACTCCTTCCTTGTTATAGTTTTATCATGAGATTGTGTAAATTCAGTCACATCTTCAGGCTCCACTTCTAATTCTAGTTCTCTTCCTATTTCCAACTCATCTGCAGTTCCCTCCTCCATTGAAGTCTTGAACCCTTCAAAGTCATTTGATGAGGGTTAGACTCCACTTCCTCAAGACTCCTATTAAGGTTGATACTTTGACCTCCTTCTGTGAATCACAAATGTTCTGGAGTAGCACCGTTCATCTCCATTAAGGCATCTAAAATGGTGAATCCTTTCCAGAAGGTTTTTAATTACTTTGCTCAGATCCACCAGAGGAATCACTTTCAATGGCAGTGATAGCCTTACAAAATAAATTTCTTAAGTAATAAGACTTGAAAGTTGAAATTACTCCTTCATCCAGGGGCTGCAGAATGAATATTATGTTAACAGGTATGAAAACAATATTAATCTCCTGTATGTAACCATCAAATCTCTTGGGTAATGAAACACATTGTCAGTGAACAGAAATAGTTTGAAAGAAATCTTTTTTTCTGAGCAGTAGGTCTCAACAATAGGCTTAAATTGTTCCATAAACCATGATGTAAATGGATGACTGTCATCCAGATTTTGTTATTTCTAGAGTGTAGGCAGAATAGATTTAGTATTTTTCTTAAGGTACCTAGGATTTTCAGAATGATAAATGAACATTTGCTTCAATTTAAACTCACTAGCTGCATTAGCCCCTGTCTTTCAAAGTCTACCTGTCTTTCGAAGCTTTGAAGCAAGCATTAGCTTCTGCTCTCTAGCTAGGAAAGTCCTATGTGGTATCTTCTTCAAATAGAGGGTTATTTTGTCCACATTGAAAATCTGTGGTTTAGTGCAGCACCTTTTACCAGTGATCTTAGCTAGATCTTCTAGATAACTTGCTGCAGTTTCTACCTCAGCACTTGCTGCTTTCCTTAAATGTCATGAACTGACCTCTGCTACCTTCAGACATTTCTTCTGAAGCTTCCTCAACTCTCTCAGCCTTCATGGACTTGAAGAGAGTCTTCCTATGGGTTAAACTTTGGCTTAAGGACATGTTGTGACTGGTTTGATCTATCCAGACCATAAAAGCAATAAGGCTGTTTCTCTTTCTTATCATTCATATGTTCCCTGCAGTAGCAGTGTTTGTTTCCTTCAAGAGCTTTTCCTTTGCATTCACAACTTGGCTAACTGCAGTAAGAGGTCTAGCTCTTGGCCTCTCTTGACTTTCAATTTGCCTTCTTCACCAAGCTTAATTATTTCTAGCTTTTGATTTAAAGTGAGAGAAATGTGACTCTTACTTGAACACTAGGACGCCACTGTAGGGTTATTAATTGGCTTAATTTCATTTGTCTCAGGGAATAGGGAGGCTGGAGGAGCAAGAGAGGAAAAGTGGGAACAGACATTTGGTGGTGTAATCAGAATACATGCAACATAAAAAAAAGATACATGCAACATTTATCAATTAAGTTCACCATTTTACATGGTGTGAGTCATGTTATCTCCAAAATAATTACACCAATAACAGTAAAGATACCAGGACAGATTTAATAATAATGAAAAAATTTTGAAATAATGCAAGTATTAATGAAATGTAATACAGAGACATGCGGTGAGCACATGCTATTAGAAAACTTGTGCTGATAAACTTACCACAAACCTTCAATTATAAAAAACACAATATAATTAGTTATGCCTGTATAATGATGACAAAGTGATATTATCAAATCCGAGTAAGATTTTCCTTCCTGGCCTGAGGCTTAGAGCTTGAGGTTCCTTTCGCTTTGTTGATAAAGGAGGTTAACAATGATTAAAGAGACAATGACCAAAAGGAAACTTTCTCCTGGATGCAACCAGAATTTAAAGGGAGTTGAAAAGAAAATCATTTTCTCACTTTGACTCAATATTATTTAAAGCAGCGTCCACATTGCTTCCTAAAGTGTTCTCAAATACAGTGATGCTTGTCCCTCACTTTGAAAAAATTGCCCCATATCATAATAAATGCCTGGTTTTTAAATCCATTGAGAAGAGAAGGCTGAAACCCAAACATGACAGAAATTTGGTTTGGGTGGAAGAAAATGACCTCAGGTTATATTGTTCCCCAAGAGATAGAAAATAACTTTAAAAAAAATTAATCTAATAGGTGAAGTTTGAGAATACCAGAGACTAGGGAATCTTCTTTCCTAGACAGCATTAAGAACAAGCCAAGATGTGCAGAGGTATACACTCTTCAGAGAGATAGGACCTTAGAGGTTGTTTAATACAGAACCTCTTCCTCAGAACCCCATAAATTCATAAACAGTAGTCTCCCCTTATCTGCAAGGGATTAATTTCAAGACCCACAGCAGTTGCTGAACCACCAATAGTACCAAATGCTTTACATATATACACGATATTCCTAAACATACATACCTGTGATAAAGGTTGATTTATGAATTAGGGGTAGTGAGATATTAACAATAGCTAATGATAAAGTAGAAAAATTATAGCAATATGTTAGCATCACTACTGGTATACTTTGGGACCATTATTAAGTTAAATAGGTGTTGCTTGAACACAAGCACTGCGATACCATGACAGTTGATCTGATAACCGGGACTGTGGCTACTCAAATGACGAGCAGGCGGGTAGCAAAGTAGACAGGATGAGAATGTGAGATTTCATTGTGCTACTCAGAAGGCATGTAATTTAAAACTTGTGGATTGTTTATTTCTGGTATTTTCCATTTAATATCTGCAGACTACTGTTGGCCACAGGTAACTAAAACCCAGAAAGCTAAACCATGGATAAGGGAGACTACCATACACACTCAGATGCCTGGGCATGTTTGTGCAAAGGGATATTACAAGCACACACACACACAGAGTCTTATGCCGGGTTCCCCACAAGTGGCCAGGCATGAGGCCTCCGCTGAGTAGTTCCTTCTGTTGGCAACATCACTCCTGTCACCGAAGTGCATGGCTTATTCTCAGGCTGCACTGTCTTATTTTTGTCGCCCCCATAAAACCTCAACTATGTCCCTAGACAGTTCTGCCCAGCAAGGCCTCTAGCCTGAAATAGAGAAGGCAGAGCAGAAGCAAAGCATGCTCTATTATCCTTGAGATTTCATTCTAGAGCCCTATGGTCCCATAGAACTTTCTTCACTGATTAGAAAGGCTCTATAACTCTTACCATCCAACTCAGCTATGAGCCACATGTAAACTGTTGGGCATTTGAAATGTTGCTAGTGTGGCCAGTGAGGAGCCAGAGGAGCAGAATCCTTCATTTTGTTTCATTGTAATTACATTTAAATAGCCACAGGTGATTGGTGGCTGCTTGTTGAACAGCACAGCTCAAGAGTATTTGATAATGAAGAGACATCCTGAAGAACATCAAGGTCAGTACCTGTCCCCAGATGCGAGTAGACAAACAGGTCATCACTCCCCACTCCCATCCCTTTTCCCACATCATTATCTATTTCCCCCTGCCTCTCAAAAGGAAAAGAATCTGGAGAGATGAGCCTGTGCTCCTTTCTGAATACTCCCTTCTTCACCTCCTTTCCCCCAAATTCCTCCTTTTCCCTGAATCCCAAGACTTCCCAGGAGGGGCCTAGAGCTTTCTCTGCAGGAAGACAGAATTAAGAAGATTTGGAACTCACTGCCAAGAAGAACCAAGACATCCTGTGACCCTAGAGCATGTATAAGTGGAAAAGCAGAATATGAAAAAACAAATTATTTATTTACTGCTTTGACAAAAAATACATATGCAATTAGGAAATTGATGTCTATTTTTCCTAGATTAAGGAATTAAAGCAAATTTTCTTAGCTGTAGATAGGGTATTGTGGTTAAGTAAGAAAAAATCCTTATTTGTAGTGACCCATGCTGGAAGACTTGGGAACGAAGTGCCATGAAACATTAGTGTGTGTTTGTGCACCTGCACATATGTGTGGGCACATGAGCACCCAAACACCAAGACAGATAGATACATGCATGGATCCATATATGAGTACATAGATGCATTGATATGTAGACAGACACATCGATTAGATACATATACATATTGATTAGACAATAGGTATAGATAGATGGGACAACTGTTTACAAGTTTATTTTTTTTTTTGAGACAGAGCCTCAAGCTGTCACCCTGGGTAGAGTGCCATGGCATCACAGCTCACAGAAACCTCCAACTCCTGGACTTAAGTGATTCTCTTGCCTCAGCCTCCCAAGTAGCTGGGACTATAGGCACCGGCCACAACGCCTGGCTTTTTTTTGGTTGTAGTCATCATTGTTGTTTGGCAGGCCCGGGCTGGATTTGAACCTGCCGGCTCTGGTGTATGTGGCTGGTGCCTTAGCCCCTTGAGCTACAGGCACAGAGCCAACTGTTTATAATTGTTAAATACAGGGGTGGGCACAGGGGTGCTCATGGGGAGAACATGATGGGCGACAAGAACCACTGCTAATCAACGATGTTATTACTGCAGTGTAAATGCCTCTTAAGGTCAATGTGAGACCCAGGTGGGTGTTCCTCCACCAGCCCCTCCAATCAGGTGGCAGGGTCAGGCAAGGTCCACACACATGAAGGGGAGACCACAGGAAGGAGGAAGCAGCGACAGTCTGCATTGGCGGTATCAGACGCCCCCTACTCCATCTCCTTCCCAGGCAGGGCCTCTTGCCTCATCCCAGGTCTTACAGTAGCAGGGAGCCAGGCCTGAGCAGGGCCTGAGAGGCACCAAAGCAGGTGAGGAAGGACGAGGACAACAAAGTAGTGCTGAATCTTGGGAACTCGGCTGTGGGGAAAAGTATCCTGCAAGGACAAGGAGAAGGGAGTTTGGTTACCGTTCCCGCCCCACCCCTCAAAGTAGTTTGAGGGGAGGTGCTGAGACCTCAGTTGCCTACCCTGGATGTGCACACTTGAATCCCACTTCTACCCCCCTTTACCCGCTGTTGCTGTCAGTGGTACTACAGATTCAAGGGGGTACTAGTCACCCCAACTTTATGAGCCATGCAAGGAATGAGGAGAACTGTATCAAGGTTGATTTGATGATCCCAACTGGAGATCCATGCCCTCTGCAGGTCAAGGAGTCCCCACAGATCCTCCTCACACCTTTCAGTATTGAGGCCTGGCCTGAGTTCTTACCCCAACAAGATTTGAGTCCAACTCGGGGTGGAGTGTCACTCAGAAACCTGTCTGGTGCCATTGCCCAGCATAGCTGACAGCGGGAGGGATCCAGTAGTTCCAGGGCAGGCAGAGCTGCTGTGGGCACACTGCCAGGGGCCTGCTAGAAACAGTGAGAGGAGGCCCTCAGTTGCTAGTGATGCTTCCTCTTCAGAAGTCGTGGGACAACCCTGGCCGTATCCTGCACAACTCCAGAGGGCACCGTTCACATAGACTATGTGGATGGCACTTTATAGAAATGTGCACTGTGGGGCCCAGGGAGTCATGGATCCTAGCTCGAGCCTTCCCTAGAAATGGGAGAGGCAGCAAGCCCTCCTTCTCCTCTGGAGTACCTGTGCAGAGACGATCCCTGAGGAAACCTTCGGTACAGTCGGCCCCTGGGAAGCACCTGTAAGGCGAAGGTGGCTCTACTCAGAGGGAGGATGGGGTGGGGAGGTGCGGGGGATAGTGGGAGGGCAGTGAAAGGTAGGGAGGGTCTAGGAAGGGCAGCAATTTCTGGCAGGGTTGGGAGGAGATGGATGTTACAGCTCTAAACAATCCTCCATGAGGCAGGGCCTTGGGGAACAGCGAAGGAGGATTGAATCCCAGGGTTGGCACTGGGAATGGGGCAGCCCTTAAGAACAGGGTCTGTGTGCGCCCGCATCTGGCCCAGGGCCTGGCTTGTGGAATGTGCTGAGTAAGTGTGGGAAGGATGCGCCAGCAGAGAAATCACCTGGCAGTCGCATTTCCCACTTGAGCTTCTCTTGCCGGCGCCATTTGGCTCTTCTGTTGGAAAACCAGACCTGAGGGAGGACGAGGACAACGTCGCTGTGCTTTCTGCTGCCGGCACCTGCTCTCACCATGTGTTCCTGTCTCAGAACGTGGCTCTTCCTCAGCCCTCACATCCTCCCTCTACAGTTTAACCTCCCCCGGCTCCTTCCTCAACTCAGAGGCCTGGGGTGGGGAGGAGAGGAGAGCAATATGCAGAAAGGGAGTGAGGAGGGTCTCATCTCCGATTTTTTTCCAAACAACTTTGTTTCCACCTTCTTTTTCCTTTTTCCTTTTTAAACAGAGTCTCACTATGCCACTCTTGGTAGAGTGCTGTGGCGTCACAGCTCACAGCAACCTCAACTCTTGGGCTTAAGCGATTCTCTTGCCTCAGCCTCCCAAGTAGCTGTTTCCATCTTCTTGCCTCCTCTCCACCTCTTTGGAACCTGAAGCCGTGTCCAGCACAGACTCCTGGCACAGACTCCTCCTTGTAGTTTGTCCACACCATGCTGCAGGACTCACTCACCCTCACCGTGTCCTCCGGCAGAGAGGTGGCAGCAGCCAGCTTTCCACGGGCCACAGAATCAGGATACTGCCCACGCTGGAACTCTGCAGAGATCAGGGCTCATACAAATGGCATAAGGGACAAGTTTTCCCTGGCCCCGCTCCCCACTGCCACACCCTAAACTGCTTCCTCCCCAGGCAGGTCTACCCACGGCCTGCACCCCCAGACTTCAGGCTGCTCTCTCCATGACAGCCCAAGCACCCTTTGATCTGCCATCTGCCCCAACCCAGCACCTTTCTCCAGTGTCTCTGCTTGGCCTGGGGAGAATATAGTCCGATTCCGGTGGCCAGTCCCTGGGTGGGGACCCCGGGGAGCCTCAGAGCCACTTTGGGGATTGGGAGGAGCCAGAGCCAAAACTGCTGTAAAGGAGAAGAATGGCTTATGGAAGTTTGTGGCCATGATTCCTCTGATCAGAGGGGGTCACTTAGTGCCTGTGCCTGTGCCATGGGACAATATGGGTGAAAGAGCACAGCTGAGCTGGTTGGAGTGTTCACAGTCACTTGGAGATGGCCATAAGGATACTTGGTGAGAAATGCACTCAATGCCTTGGTGGGCTCCACTCTTAGCATTCGATGGGGAAACAGCAGCAGGATTGGTCCAGGTTTGTATAATCCCAAAGAATATGAAGGATGCTCTAGGGAGCTGTGCATGAAGCAGAGGAAGGATTTGAAGCACAATTCTGCCTCTCACTCAGCAGAACCTAGGCGGGTGGGGATCTGGGTCCAGTTCCAGGCCCTGCCATCAACTAGCTAGTGACCTTGAGTAAGTCATTTCACTTCTCTGAGCCTCAGTTTTCTACTGCTGGGAGGGAATAAGACTCCCTGTCTGTGCCCCCCTTACTGGGTTGTTATGAGGGTGCGCCAAGAAAGAATGAGGACTTTGAGAACAGTAAAATGCTGAAGATTTGGCTCCGAGTATCCTTGGGGGCAACTCCAAGACTCACCTGGCGACCTGAGCTGTGCCCAGGGCAGTCCCTGGCCCTCCTGCAGTGTCCGCAGGACTCGGTTGATGGAAGACACCTGAGATGTCAGGGTGTTGAGTAGGGGGATGGTACACAGACCCATAGTTGCATCCTGAGAACATTCACCCCAATATCATTTCTTCCCTTCTGTCTCCACCCACATATTGTTCCTAAGGGCAGCCTCTTCTCTCTCCCATGCTTGCATCTTCTCTTCGCCACCACTTTTTAGAAGAGAAACTTAGGGGTCAGAAGGGCCCAGGAACCCTTCCCCCCAGCCTGGCATGCCCACATTCCCAAGTTAGAAGGGCTTCTATTCTCCCCAGAGAGCCTGCTTGCCAGCCCCAGTGCAGGGGGGGGTACTTACACTAGGAGTCTTGTCCCGGGTGCAAACCCCTTCAGCACGAAGCTGGTGTTGGATCTCCCAGGCAAAGAGGGCTGGGCACTCACCCTTCAGCTGGGCAATTCGAGCCACCACAGGGGGTGTAGCCAGACGGGGCTTGCTTCCCCCAATACCTTTGGGCTCCAAGACACCTGTGCGGTAGTAGCGTCCTAGGATCTTGCTCACACAGCCATTAGATACCTGAGTCAGGTGAGAAGCAGGATGGATGATTCAGAATGGGCAGAAGAGTGAGTGTCTCTAGAAGAAAAGGTGGTTACAAGGCAAAGTGAGACTTACTAGAGCATGCCATGGAGTTGAGAGTCTAACCTCACTTTTGAGAGCCTGAAGCTCCCCTACACAATCTCCAAGAGGATCTTCTAGGGACGTAACACAAGCCCCAAAAGCCCTCAGAGTCTGCAGCAGCCCCAGCCCCTTGCCTTCAGAGAAGCCTTTTCTCCCTGCTCATTAAGGCCCTACCACACTACCTTAAGACTCCGTGAGATGTCGCAGGGCCGCATCCCGCTGACTGCCAGCTGCACAATCTGCTGCCGGGTGTCCAAAGGCAGGGGCCGACCATTCACAAAGAGTCCCCCCAGCTGATTCATGCTGCTGATCCCTGGGCATGAGAAAGAGACATCCACACCCCAGCTCTCCCCACTCCCCCACCCACCTGTGCACAGGGTCACTCAGGCCTCTTCAGCCTGGCTTCCCACTAGAGTGAAAGTCCTCCCCCAGGAGGATGCCCCCCCCTTCCACTTCTAGTCTCTCAAAACATGCCACCATTTTTGGACGCTGGCTCCTGAGTGACTCTCCTGATCTAGGGGACGCAGGGTGGAGCAGGGAGGAAGTGACTGGAAAAAGCATCCCGCAGAACTTTGGCCAAAGGCAGATAAAACCATGTTGATGGAAGCAAAGCCTTGAGATGGTCCCATCTCCCGAGTCCCCCTGCTTACCTTCCTGCTGCATGCTCCAGGCTGACCCTCCACAGAAGGATAAGAAACTAACTGGGAAGACTGGGAAGGTAAGTTCCTTCTAGGAGCTTCTTTTCTTGTTTAGGGGCAAGGTCTGCAATAATAGGAGGTTATTTGTATGAAATCTCTTGCTTGGAATGGTCTTGAGATGTAATATTTTGTGGTAGATGGGCAAGTCTCTAAAATTGGCCAGGAGGTTGGCCCAAATTAGAAGATTAGGATTCCTTTTACTTAAACCCTGATGCAATGAACTAAAACATGACAGGTGGCTGAGGACTGGATCTTTCTGGATATCCTGACAAGGGGCTGGGAGGGCTGGAAGGGTTTTCATTTCCCACATATCCATTTGAAAAAGTCAGGAAAGTAGAAAGGGGTAATGTTCCCAAATGCTCAAGCTTTCCCTTTTCCAAATGAGCAACTGCCGTCTCTAACCACTCACAATCCTTCTCTGCCCTGGCTGACACACAAGAGCCTGAGACCCTGGAGTCTCCAAATTCAGGGCTCCACCTTCACTCTCAGACAGTCTTGGGTTATGTTCTCCAAACCACCATCTGGATGTGTCATACAGAGCACTCCAGAGGAAGGGCTTGCCCCTGTGTGTTATACTTTTCAGGAAGCTCTGGAGAAAATGGGGCTCAGCTCTGTACCCCAGGCTTGGGGCTCTGATCCCTCGCACTGGAGGTAGAGATAAAGAAGCCTGAAGTACTGGCTTCTCCTAGAAAACACACCTCTGGACATTTCTAACCTGCTGGGGTTGTTGGTTCATGATAACTCTGAAGAATTCTAGATCTCACAGTGAAGCTTCAGTTTTAGGGACCACCTTTCTTGCATTCACACCCTTTCATTCAAATTTATTGAAAGCATACTGAAGGGAGGGAATGAGAAGTCGGAGAGGACTGTCTGTGGCCCATCATGAGCACAAGAGAGTCTCTGATCAGCTAGGGACACAGGTCACAGGCCCCCATGTCTTTCCTGTTTCCATCAGAAATTAATGGGAGTTGAAGCTACCTCCTTTCATGCCTGGAATGCTGGCAGGCTGGAGGGAACAGCTTGTGCATAGAACCTTTCTTGTAATAACCATGACATGTTGGTTCAGCTAATTCATTTTCAATTATCTACCAAATAAAGTAGTAAGCATCAGCTCACTGCAGGTTGTTTAGAATGAAGGAAGTTAAAAGAAAAGGAGCAAGGTCTTTGCTCTGTAAGAGATGACAGGGCACTCCAGGAAAGGAGACTAGCACAGGTACACAACAATGAATTCCAGCGAGTACGGAATCCAGAGCCTGCTTTTTAAGATCAGTAACTATTTAAAAATTAGCTTTTACTCACTCTTTTCTAGGCAGGTAGAGACACATTCCCCTTTAATCTCTCATCTTTCCAGAAAGTAGGGAAGGAAGGCACAGGGTTTTCCAAAGAGAAAACTGAGGCACTGATTGGGATTCCCACTAGTTGGCCACTCAGAGAGTAAAACTCAAGGTTTAGAAGACAGTTCCTCACCAGAAGCTAAATTATCCAGCTCCTAATCCTCAGCTTTCTTTTTCTGCCCCCCACCCCTGCTCCATGTTTGTGTAATTGCCACCAAAACAATGGAGTCGATCTGGGAATGCGAAGGGCTGTGCCAGGGCAGGGGAAAGGAGCTCAGAATATGAGCCAAACCCTGAATCCCTGATAGGACTCGTCCTCCCAAGTGACCAGAACTCAAAGGAGCAGAAGTTCAATATCAAAACCTAAGTAATCTCCATACCTAAAATCATCACGCTCCAACTCACAAACAGAAATCCCATTTCCAATAGCCACCCCACACATTCCCAGCATTCATATTAACTTATCTGAAAAAGTGACCCGTTCTGGAAAAATGGGAAAGCAGAATGGGGGATGGAAAGAGCAGGAGGATGGGGAGCTGCAAAGACAGAGGGGAGAGAAGTTGGGCTTGGCCACATAAAGACATGGAGACTGCCTGGGAAGCAGAGCAGACAATGAGCCTGCAGGCGAGCTACCTGTGTGGAGGGAATGAGGTGGGAGCATCAGTGGGAGATCTCAGTCTCCTGTGCTGGGCTCCTGAGACCCTGCAGTCTCCAGGGCTGGTGGTGTTCTGGTCCTGGCAACAGCCTCCACTCTGCTCCTGCTTCAGTCCTGCCAGAGGGTCCAGAGCTACAGAAAGCCCGTGCTCTGGAACAGAGGCAGCCTTCTGGGAGCAGCCAGTGATGTCACAGGCCATGAGCAAAGGGGAGAGGAGGAGGGAGGTGTGCATGGGCTGACTGACACCGGCCCTGAGGCAGGGCCAACCACAGCCAATGACCCAGTGTGTCCTTCCATGGGGAGTCCTCAGAGCTCACTCTCTGTCCACCTATCGCCCTGAAGCAGGGACAGAACCTTTCTCACACAGGGTCCCTGGGCCCAGAGAGCACTCACGCAGGCACCAGTACCTCTGAAGGGAAAGGGGCATGGAAGATGGAGAACTTCAATGATCCGAATGCTGTGAATGCACAGAAGCATAAGGAGCCTTCCAGCACCACCACCAACACAACCTCCTAGTCAGAGCGCACATGCGTGGGCTTTGGGGCCAACTTCTGGGTCATGTGTGTATTACTATGAAAGGTGGATGGGTACATAGACTGATAACTAAACACCGACTTACTTGGTACGTATGGGGGTAAATGGGGAAGATTGTCACATGGCGTCGGTTGTCCCCAGAGAGTATCCTCACCAATTCTCCAGTTGGCTCCTAGACTGAGGTGACACCAGGGGCGGGTTCTCTCTTTCCTGGAAATGGGGATCGTGGACTTCAGAGCACTGATATGGTGGTGGTGGGAATGAGCCTCTGAGGGTAGTTAGACACGCATGTGGGATGCCTATGAGGAGATGTGCAGTCTGCTGTTCCTTCTGCCTTCTCTGGATGCGATCAGGC
The DNA here is from genome assembly GCA_963574655.1 of Perodicticus potto. Lineage (NCBI taxonomy): Eukaryota > Metazoa > Chordata > Mammalia > Primates > Lorisidae > Perodicticus > Perodicticus potto. Next base: position 11,774 of record CAUYRH010105265.1, on the reverse strand, counting down.
TCTGTTCCACTAGGGATTTGATGCTTTTAAACTCTAAGTTATTAATGGCACCCTTGTTCCCACAAAAGACACCATCAGGTTATCTGGGCCATTGGTGGGATGAGGGGCCCCAGTTGCTGGGTAGGTGTTTCCTGGAGAGTGGGGTGCTGGAAGTGAAACACGACGTCCAGCACATGGAAGCTTTGTTGCCAGCTCAGTCCTGGGCAGATCCCTGGTGGGGGTGTGTGTGAAGAAGCCAACATGGAAAGCCCTCTGGATCCCTTCCACATCTCAGATTCCATGAAAGTGTTGCAGAAGTCAGGCAGAAAGGAAGCAAGATGTAGGGCAATAAGACTAAACCCAGAAGTCAGAGGAGGGAAAACTAAACTCCACTGGTAAATGCTTTAGGTTTGGGGGGGAGGTGGGAGTGGGTGTTATACCTTCGGCTTATCCTAAGGTTGAGCACTCTTGTTCTCTAAAGCCAAATGTCCCACAAAAGTGGGTTCCTACTTTATCCAGACACTCACTCCCTTTCTTCCTCATCCAGCCTCCTCAGGTGGGGCCAGAGCCCCGGGGTACAGGGGAGACGGAAGCAGATGATTTCAGCTCAGCAAGCAGGGTAGCACATGTCCCTGGCCTGTAAAGCCCATTCCATCCCAGGGCAGCTGGGGACTCCTGGTCACTTTGCTTAGCCATGCCTGGGTGAGAGCAGGTCCCCAGCAGGGCCCGTGGTGGTCCTGTTCTTAGCCCCTTTTCCTGGCGCATCCCTTCCCCATGTATCTGCCCCTGCATCTGGGGGCTCAAGGCTCATGTTCTGATCAGCTGTTCCCATAGACAGCTGCATGAAGGCAGAGATAGGGGTGCTGGGGGAGGGGGAGTTGAAAGGACAAGCCCTGGCAGATGGTGGTGGCTGTGATTTCCCCCATAAACTACCCTCTCCCTCCGCCTTTATGACGACATGCTCTCAGGTCTGAACAAACAGAGGCTTTCGACCCAAGGGTGATGAAGGGAGGGAAAAAGGGGAAAGGGACCTGGCAGGGGGGCCTAGAGAGCCCAAAGGCTCAGCCACTCAGCCCTCTGCCCAGCGCGCCAGACTGTTTGAGGAGCAAATATCTGCCTTCACTGTCTCACTCTCTCAACCACCCCCACCGAGTCTAGGGCTAATTGTCCCTCATTAGCTGGGCCCAGGCCCCAGGCTGCCGCCAGCCCCCGCCATCTGCTCACAATTATACATTAACTCATAGGTCTTGTCACCCGCCAGCAGCCTGTGCGCCCCTCTCCGGGGCCAGCCGTGGCCATTCCAGCCTGTCCCTCGCCCTGATGCAGAGCGCTGAGCGCTGGCTTCTTCTTCCCTTGGGAGCCCCCGGTATAAAGGCCCGCGGCTGTGGAAAAAGTCCTGTCCTCAGGAGAGGCGGCTGGAGTTCCCCTGCCTTCCTCACGCGTCCAGAAGGCGAGCCAAGCTCGTGCGTAAAGCTGGAGAGGACAGGGCGCGGTCAGCGCAGGGACCCTCTGTCTTTGGTCTGATACCTCGACATAGGCTCTCAGCACCCACTGGGGGAAGTGACACCAGCTCCAGGCTGCTTCCACCCCTTTCTATGGAGGCTTTTGGTAGGCTGTGAGGTCCTGGCCCCCTTTCTTCTCAGTAGAAAGCCCCTTCCCATGCCAGCCCTCAGCTATCCAGAGCGCACGCGCTACCTGTCCAAAAACTACTCTCCGGCGTCTGGCACCTCCCACTTCACATTCAAAGCGGTTCTCTTGCTATAAAAACATGGACATTCCATAGATATTTCCAAGCTTGGGACCTTCACGCTAATGTTGAACACACCCCACCCCAAGCTTTATGCAGTTATCCTGCCCGGACTCTGCTCTAACATCAAACTCTCTTCCCCTGCAAATCCTGGTGGTTTTCAGCTCTGCTTCTGGAAAGCTGGCAACCAACTCCCTCCCTCTAAACGCCCGGGGGAGGTAGGAAGAGCACACCCTGCCTGTGAACTGGGGCACAAAAAAGCCCTCTTTCCCTCCTCTTTCTCACCATAAGCCCCTAACCTCTGCGCTCAATCCTGCCTCCAGTTTCTCGCTAAACTAAGGTGAGTCGGGGGAGGTGGTGAGTCACCCACCCCTAGACTAACTCCCAGCAGGGCTGGGCATTTCAGGGGATAGAGCCAAGGGCCTAAGGAGGCGGAGAGATGAAGCCCATGCGGATGTGAGGGGAAGCCTGTGCTGAACCCAGCACAGGGTTACCAGGACCGGCAGGCACTGGGAGCCCCCACCACAGTGGATGGACCAGGGCAGTCAAATGACCGCCAGCCCCCCCTTGGAGTCACCAAGGAGTGCCTCCTTGGATCTGTGTGAGTACCAACACCGACAGTGCGGGGAAGGTTTTCAGAACACCTGGGAACTGGAAACTGGAAACCTAAGGTTCAGACCGTTCCCTAGGAACAGCCGGCTCCGCGCTCTCAGAAGCTTTCCCCAGTACTTCGAGCCAAATGATCTCAAGAAGCAGATAGCTGGTTGTCTGTTTTTAAATAGATTTTATTTTAATGAGCTTTATTATTTAAGATAATTTTAGATTTACAGAGAAATTTCAGCGTCAGATAGTTCCCACAGCACCCCACACTGTTTCATTTATTTTTATTGCTAATAACATTTTACATTGGTATAGTACACTTGTTATAATTAATAAACTCATATTAATATTATTATTAAATAGAGTCCATACTTTGTCCAGATTTTCTCAGTTTTTCCCGAATGTCATTTTTCTGTTCCAGAATCCCTTCCAGGAGTCTATTTTCCATTAATCATGTCTTGGGTTCCTCTTGGCTGTGACAGTCTCTTGGAGTTTTCTTGTTTTGGTGACTTGGACAGTTTTGAAGAGTCAGGTTTGCATAGACTATCCCTTGATTAGGTTCTGTCTAATGCTTTCTTCATGATTAGACTGGTCTTATCGATTTGGGGGAAGAATACCAAAGAGATAAAGTATCATTTTTATCGTATCGTATTGAGGGTCCATACTGTGAACATGATTTATCACTGTTGATGCTGAATACCTGGCTGAGGTAGTGTTTGTCAGATTTGTCCAAACAGCAGTTTTCTGAAGAAAGTCATTATGTACAATTCACACTTAAGGAGTAAGGAGTTATGCTCCACTTACTTGAGACTGGAGTATCTACATAAATCATTTGCATTTCTTTTGCTGGGGAAACTTGTCTCCTCTCTTTTATTCATTCATTCATTAGCTCATTCAATAATTTATTTATATTAGTGAGGGCTTATTTTATTTATAAGGAAACCTGTTTTGAGGGTATTATAATCCAATATACTACTTCATTTTGTTGTCCAATTGTTCCAGCTTTGGCCAGTGGAAACTCATTTGGCTCCTGTGTCCTTTGACTTGTTTCCATTATTGTGGGGTCTGGTTGGTTGGTTGGTTGTTTTCAGCATTTCCTAACTTTCTGACACTACCAATTGCTCCAAGTTCATCTGGTGTATTTCCTGCCTCAGTTTTATTATCAGCCATTTCTCTAAGGTTCCCTGGGTTCCTTTTATTGAAAAATGGTATAAGAAACCAGCATCTGGATACTAGTTGTGCTTGTTGCTATGGGGATGTCAGTGCGTCTTAGTTCTTTCAGCTGACAGGACAAAGAAATATGTGTATATGTGTATATTCTAGTCTGTGTGTATAACATATCTATAAATATTTCTATATGTAACCATTTGTATCTATGTTAGACTAAACATAAATTTATACTGATGTCCCCAGAGCTAATCCATTATTACATGAATAATTCTAGTTTCCTTTCTGCTTAAAACTCCCACTCCAACAGTAAGAAACCTGGATCCCTAATTCACCATCTATTTATTTAATTGTTCAGTTCTAGTACACATTATTATAGCATCAGAATTGTCAACACTAATCCTCATAGGAAAAATCTTTATAAACTAGGGTCTAATGCTTATGTACAATTTCTTCTACCTTTCTTCTTAGGGGCTCTACTTATTCCCAAAGTTATCAACATCTTTACCACTACTCCTAAGGGGGTAGTTTCATACATGTCTAATACAGTTTGATTATTTTGTCACATTCTGCATTCTATCTTAGAATCCCCTGACATCTTACATGATTTTTTAAATTTGCATACATTAAGGTTCACTCTTTGAATTCTAAAATTCCATACGTTTTGACAAATGCATAGTTATGTATACACAACTACATATCATACAAAATACAGTAGAATCTCTGTAAGTTGACCTCCAGAGGAACTATAACAAACTGGTTAATATATGGAGGTGGTCAACATGAGGAACTAGGCCTACTGTACTGATATGTACATGTGGTGCATGTCCAGTCTATGAAAATTAGGTCAACTTTGGGAGGTGGTCAACGCAGGGAGGTGGTCAGCTATGGAGGCTGTACTGTAGTTTCACCACCCTAAGAAATCCTAGTGCTTTACCTATTCAGCAACCCTCCCTCGCTTCCCCAAACACCTAGACAAGGTGGTTTTACCTTCTGCAAAATGTCATATACTGAAATGAATCATAGAGTACATAGAGTACACAGCCTTTCCAGGTCCGTTTCTTTCCCTTTGAGATTCATCCATGTATAGTCAAGCCTTGACAGTTCATTTCTTTTTATTGCTGAATATTTTATTGTACAAATGTACCACAGTTCATTTATTCATGTATTGAAAGATATTGAAGGATATCTTGGGTGCTTCCAAGTTTTGGCAATTATAAATAAGGTTACTATAAACATTTATGTTCAGGTTTTTATTTAGACATAAGTTTTCAACTCATTTGGGTAAATACCAAGGAGCACAATTACTGGATTGTATGCTGAGGGTATGTTGACTTAGCAAGAAATGACCAAATGAAGTTATGGTACCACTTTGCATTCCTAGCAACAATAGTTGCTTTGCCTTTTTGCCTCAGTTTTTGTATGTCAGCCTTTCTATTAGGTATATAGTAGAATCTCATTGTTATTTTAATTTGCAATTCCCTAGTAACAAATAATTCAAATATTTTTTCATATGCTTACTTGCTTTTTGTATATAGTCTTTGGTGAAGTGTCTGATCAGAGCTTTTGCCCATTTTAAAAAATTGGTTTGTTCATTTTTTAATCATTGGGTTTTTTAAAATGATTAATTGATTTAAAAGAGGTGGAGTCTCACTATGTTGCCCAGGCTGGTCTCAAACTCCAGGGTTCAAGCAATCCTCCTGCCTCAGCTTTCCATGCCTGGCTTATTGTTGAGTTTTAAGGGTTCTTTGTGTATTTTGGATACAAATCCTTTATTGGATACCTGTTTTGCAAATATTTTCTTTTTTTTTTAAAGTAAATTTATTTCAGGTTAATATGAGTGTATAAATAACCAGGTAAAAATATTTGATTTTGTTAGGTAGAGTCCCTCTTGTGGTTATGTCCCACAAACAAAAGGTGTGCCAAACACTCCCATCCCATCCCCATTCACTGAGATCACCCAAACCCCCCATTACCTCTCCCCCCAACTTGAATTGAAAGGAGGTATTCTCCTATGTGAGCATGCATTTGATCGTCTACTGGCTTCATATTAGTATGGAGAACATTGGATAATTGCTTTTCCATTCTTGTGATTCTTTACCAAGAAGAATGTGTTTCAACTCCATCCAGGATATTACAAAAGATGTGAAGTCACCATCTTTTTATGGCTGAATAGTATTCCTTGGTGTGCACGTACCACAATTTGTTAATCCATTTCTGAGTTGAGGGGGATTTCGGTTGTTTCCACCTCTTAGAGACTGTAAATTGAGCTGTAATAAATAACCCTCTGTAATGCAAATATTTTATTTAAGTCTGTAGTTTGTCTTTTGATGTTTTTAACAGTGTCTTTTGCAGAAAAGAAACATTTAATTTTAATAAAGTCCAATTTGTCAAGTTTTTTTTTCCAATTTGTCAATTTTTTATTGATTATGCTTTTGATTTGTATCTAAAAACTTGTCACCAAATCCTAGGTCTCCTAGATTTTCTTCTATGTTCTTTCTTAGAGTTTTGTAGTTTGTGTTTTACTTAAGTTTATGATTCATTTTGAGTTAATTTTATAAAATGTGTAAGATCTGTGTCTAGGTTCATTTTTTTTTTAAAGAATATCTTTTTTCCATTGAATTGCCTTTGTTCCTTTATCATAGATTAATTGGCTATGTGGATCAATTCCTGGGTTCTCCATTTTGTTCCTTTGTTCTGTAAGTCTATTCTTTCATCAATACAATACTGTCTTGAGTATGTAGCTTTATAAGTCTTGAAATTGGGTAAAGTGAGTTCCTTAACTTTACTCTTCTTCAATATCGTGTTGGCTAATCCTTGTCTTTGCCGTTTCATATAAATGTTAGAGTCAGTTTGTCAATATCTATAAAATACCTTGTTGGGATTTTGATTGAGATTTTATTGACTCTATAGACCAAATTGGGAAGAATCAACATTTTAACAATATTGATTTTTACAAATCTATGAACATAGACTATTTCTTTACCCAGATTTTCTTTGATTTCTTTCATCAGAGTTTTATAGTTTTCCCCCATATAAAGCTTTATATATTTTGATAGATTTATACTTACCTTAACTTTTTTGTACTGTATTTTTGTAAATGGTATCAGCTTTAAATTTCCCATTCCAATTGTTTCTTGCTAGTATAAAAGAAGACAATTACCTTTTGCAAATTAACTTTGTATCCTGAAAAAAGGATCCTTGTATCCTGGATCCTTTGTATCCAGGTTTCTTAGACTGATTCTCTAGGATTTTACACATAAAGCAATCACGTATTCTGTAAGCAAAGACAATTTTATTTTTTCCTTCCCAATTTATATGTCTTTTATTTCCTTTTCTTGTCTTATTGTACCGGTTAGTATTTTTAATGTGATGTTGAATAGTAGTGGTGAGAGAGAAAATCCTTGCCATGTTCCTATCTTGGGTAAGTATTCACCGCTAATTATGATGCTAGTTGTAGGTTTTTTTTTTAATCTTCTGAATATTCTATTCAGCTTTATTCTCTATTTCCACGTGGCAACTACCTTTTAAGACTTATAATAATGCTATAATACATTTTAATAGCTAAAAGAGCTAGTTCCCCTTTCATTCTCTTTATTTAGAATTCTTTATTTGTCCTGCTCAAGTTTATTTTTCAGTTGAGCATTAGTATTAATTTGACAAGTTAAAATTATTTTGATATATAATAATTAATTTAGAAAGACTGACATCTTTACAATATCAAGAATCCCTATCCAAGGCAATTTTTTTTTTTAATTTGAGACAGAGTGTTACTTTGTCATCCTTGGTAGAAGCCGTGGTGTCATAGCTCACAGCAACCTCAAACTCTTGGGTTCAAGCGATCCTCTTGCCTCAGCCTCCTGAGTAGCTGGGACTACAGGCACCTGCCACAACACCTGGCTATTTTTTAGAGATGAGGTCTTGCTCTTGCTCAGACTGGTCTTGAACTCATTAGCTCGAGTGATCCGTCCACCTCGGCCTCCCAGAGTGCAATATGTATTTTTTAAGATACTTTATTTTTTAGAGCAGTTTTAAGTTCACAGCAAAATTGAGAGGTCCTATGTGTCGCTTGTCCCCAAACATGCATAGCCTACTGCATTATGAATAGCCCCCACCAGAGTGATACATTTGTTAGAATTGATGGACTTAAGCCATAGGATTTTTGTATGTTTTCTTTGTGGAGTAGAAGAAGTTCTCCCTTCACTCCTAGTTTGCTGACAATTTTTATCATGAGCTGGTGCTGGGATTTTATTAAATATTACTTCTACATAAATTGATATGGTTATGTGATTTCTTCTTATTTAGCTTATTGACATGGTGGGTTACAATGAATGACTTCTAAATATTTTGAACCAGTTTAGTATGCCTGGAATAAATCCCACTTGGTTATGTTTTATGTTATGATACTATGATGTATATTATAATATATAATTCTTTTTGTAAGTTGTGGATTCAATTTGCTAGCATCTTGTTAAGGGTTTTTGCATCTACATTCACAAGAGATATTGGTCTATTGTCTTCCTTTCTTGTAATGTCTTTATCTTTCTTTTTTTTTTTTTTTTTTGATACAGAGTCTTACTTTGTCACCCTCAGCAGAGTGCTGTGGCATTGTAGCTCACAGTAACATCAAACTCTTGGGCCCAAGTGATCGTCTCACCTCAGCCTCCTAAGTAGGTGGGACTTACAGTTACCCACCACAACACCCAGCGATTTTTTTAGAGATGGGGTCATGCTCTTGCTCAGGCTGGTCTCGAACTCCTGAACTCAGGTAATCCACCAGCTTCGGCCTCCCAAAGTACTAGGATTACAGGTGTGAGCCACGGCGCCCAGCCTAATGTCTTTACCTAGTAATATTAGTGTAACTTAGGTCTCATAAAAGGAGATAGGAAATGTTTCCTCGGACAGCCAGTTTTGAGGATGAGGGCAGGATTTATTAAGCAGATATAACTTTGGCTGAGAGATACACAAAGCTCAGCTCCTGTAACAGTATCTAGGACAGTATGGCTCAGTAATTAACAGTGGGATTTCTAGAGCCGCTAAGCCTCATGTCTTATCCCAGTCCTACCATGCCATCTGTATGATCTTGGATCGGGTAACTGTTAATTCCGCAAATAATTATTGAACATGTGCCAGGCACTGGGATAACAGTTGCAAATAGAAAAAAACCCAGAAACCTCTGCCCTCTTGGAGCATATATCCTTTTTTAAAAGTTTACATATTTAAACTTTCTGTACATCATTTTCGACCTCTATAAAATAGAATTGACAATAGTAGCTACCTCAAAGAATTGTTGAATTATATAGAAGTTACCATATGTAAGAACATTCTATGTAAATATTTAATATTATTATTACTACTACTATTATATACCAATAGTTACTGTTATTACCTATTGACTGAGTTTAGTAGTTACGGTCTAGAAGATCACTAAGCCACCCTCCCTGCTCTGACTCTGTGCAGCTGTCATATCTGTCTCTGCTTCTTCACTTGGCCCTCTTGATCATCAACCTATTATATGAAATCTTTCTCTGACTGAGGGTTACCTACTTTGCCTAGGAGATAGTTGAGTGAGGCTATTTTCCTGCTGCTTGGAGAGAATATGCACACAAAAGCTTTTGCATGTCATTTATTTATTTATTTATTTAATAAATAAATTGCTCGGCTCGGCACCTATGGCTCAACAGGCTAAGGCACCAGCCACGTACACCTGAGCTGGCGGGTTCAAATCCAGCCCGGGCCCGCCAAACAACAATGACAGCTGCAACCAAAAAATGGCCCGGCGTTGTGGCAGGCGCCTGTAGTCCCAGCTACTTGGGAGGCGGAGGCAGGAGACTCGCTTGAGCCCAGGAATTGAAGGTTGCTGTGAGCTGTGATGCCACAGCACTCTATCCAGGGTGACCAGCTTGAGGCTCTGTCTCAAAAAATAAAATAAAATAAAATAAAAAATAAATAAATAAATAAATAAATAAATAAATAAATAAATTGCTCTGTTGTCCAGTCTAGAATGCCATGGCATCAGCCTAGCTTACAGCATCTCAAACTTCTGGCCTCAAGCACTTCTCTTTGAGTAGCTGAGACTATAGATGCCCTCCTAATTTTTTCCATTTTTAGTGGAGGTGGGGTCTAGCTCTCGCTCAGGTTGGTCTCTAACTTCTGAGCTCAAAGGATCCTCCTGCCCAGAGTGCTAGGATTACAGGGGTAAGCCACCAGGCTTGGCCAACTCTTGCATGTTTTAAGAGAAGAGATCATAAGTCACCAATGATCCAAGATCTTTACCTATATGCTTTCTGAAGGTTGTGGAGTCTTATCCTGGCCTAGGTTAGAGTGAAAAGGCCTGCATTGGTTTTTTCTAGCCATCACTGAAACTAAATCTGTAATAAACTCCATATAGGAAAACTCAGTAGTCCAGCTTGGGTACTTGGGTACTGCTTAACAAGACCCAAAGAAAATGGGAAATAAAACTCACTCCCTAAGGATAAGGATCCGCCTCTGTGCCAGAGCTCTTCATCTTTACTGTGCCCACAAAGACCCCCAGAGCAACACCTGCTCAGCCTAACAGAAGCATGCAGTACCCTGAGAACAAGCTATGCAGAGATAAATAATATAAATAAAGTCTCATTACTTGGGCTTGGCACCATTAAACACCCAGACTTTGAGTGATCCATTGTCCCAGGTTTTACAGTCAGCCTAGCTGGCCTCTCCTCTACCACTAATCCTCAGCTCACCTAGTTTCTCTTCTGGGTCTTCAGGTCCATTTCTTGGTTCTAGACAAAAGCAGTTCTTACTCTCTGAAGTCTCCACTAACTAAAAGTCAACAATGTTAGTCTTCCCTGGGCTGCTCCACACCTCCCCCCAACGCTCTCTCTCTCTCTGGAAGACAGCCCAATACCAATCTGGAAAACTCTTTTTCGCTCACTTATTTTCTTTCTTCCCCCACTCTCCAGCATTTAGACCTTTCACAGCAACACATTCTCCTCCTACTATGCTGGTTGCGCTTTAGGCTCAGGTATTTTGAATTCTTTCCCTTAGTTGCCTTTGTATTTCTCATAATTGAATGTATAGTTATGGTTGTTCCGACAACCAGTGTGTGGAAAGAATGCATGCTACAGCGGCTTGACTCCAGCCAGCCTCCTGGATCAGTCACTTGGGAGCCTGGCAGACCCGCACAGTCCCACCGGTTCAGCACTGGAGCGCCCCCTGCAGCCTGCCCAGTGCTGTGCATTTTGTCCGGACCCGGCAGAAGGGTAATTGTCAGCAACCCAAGTTCCCTCTTTACGCCTCTCAGCATTGTGACTGGAAGGGGACTTGGCACCGGAACAGATAGTGCAAAAGGAGATGCAGCCTTGGGGAAGAGCTGCAGGGAGTGTTCTTGGGGACCAGAGCCTGCTCTATGTGTTGGACTTTCTCTAGGGATGCAATTGAAAAAACAGGCTCCGGACCCCAGCAGAGTAAAATCCTTTGTGTGTTATCGGCATTGTTAGAGGAAGCTGGGTCTGAGAATGGAATTCTTTGTCTTGGTGAAAAAATGAGGAATGTATTTTAAAACAACCAGTAAAAAGATCAATCAAATTATCTAACACTATGACCCAAAGGTGCTGATCTTAGTAACTCAGAAAGAATAGTAATTATGTTGGATTTAGAGTAAAGAATGCTCACTTTTGCCTCTGGAATTATCTTTTCTTCTCTTTTTCTTTTTAACTGTGGTGAAATATAAATCACAATAAAACTTGCCATTGTAGCCATTTTTAAGTGTATAATTCACAGACAGCAAATGCATTCTCAATGTTGTACAATCTTCTCCAGAGCTTTTTCATCATCACGAACAAAAATTCTGAGCCAATTAAATAATAACCTCCACCCACTCACAGCCTTTAGGAACCTCTATTCTACTGTCTGTCTCTGTGAATTTAATTTGCCTATTCTAGATACCACGTATAAGGGAGATCACATAGAATTTGTCGTTTTGTGTCTGGCTTATTTCACTTAGCATGATGGGTTTTTTTTTTTTTTTTGTATACAATTTTTTTTATTAAGTCATAAACACATAGATCATGTATACATTAATAGGGTACAGTGTGCTGATTTTGTATACAATTTGGAATGCTTACATCAAACTATATATTATATATAGTTAATATATCCTTCACCTCATTTACTTAATGTGTTAAGACATTTATACTCTATACTTAATAGATTAGGCATGTACCCTTGCAATATGCACCATAGGTGTAGTCTCACCATTTACCCTCCCTCTATCAAATTATTTTTAAAAAGTTATAAC
>CAUYRH010105264.1:0-23920 GCA_963574655.1 Perodicticus potto | reverse complement strand
CCTCCTATATCCTAGTTTTGGTAAAATACCTGCCTCCTTTTTGTCCATTGAGAAACTGTCGTCTAGATAGTCTGAGTCCTGTGTCCTAAAGTACTGTGTTTTCTTTCCTGAATTGCACCAGACAAGCTGTGCTCTGGGTCCCCAGACTTTGGGATTCTGAGAAATCCAACTTTGGTGCACAGCCAACTTCTGCCCCTTTAGGTTGTGAATTACCCATTTTCTTGGCGTCTTCTGGCTCAGTGGTTCTCGGTCTAGTGGAACCTAAGTAACGCATAAATTCATATTCTTTTTTTTTTTTTTTTGTAGTTTTTGGCCAGGACTGGGTTTGAACCCACCACCTCCAGCATATGGGGCCGGCGACCTACTCCTTTGAGCCACAGGCGCCGCCCTAGATTCATATTCTTTATCTCTACAGTTTTTTTTTTTTAATTGTTGGGGATTCATTGAGGGTACAGGAAACCAGGTCACACTGATAGCATTTGTTAGGTAAAGTCTCTCTTACAATCGTGTCTTGCCCCCCAAAGTTGTGGGACACACCAAGACCCCACCCCGCTCGCTCCTTCCCTCTCTCTGCTCTTTTTAGACATGAACCTCAGGGGATTCCGAGGGCGGCATTCCTCAGGTCTGCAGCTAGTCCAGCAAGCAGGAGTGGCTGCTCTGTTGCCGACCCTGAGCCTGACCATACATGCACTGTCACAGAAGCTTCCACTAACTCCACTGGGTGTTATAATCCTTATTTTATAGCGAAGGAGACTGAGGCTCAAAAAGGTTAAGTGAACTGCCTTATTAAAATCATGTTTTTTATTGCTTCTACTTAACCTTAGTACAGACTGTGTTGCTGGGAAAGGGTGGATATTTGAAGAATGTCTTCAAAATTAGTTGTGTTAGTCAATTTTATTTCTTCAACAGATGTGAATGTTTTCTGTGGCAGAGACTTGTATAGGCACTGGAGGTGCAGGCTGAGGAAGACAGACATGGTTCTTGCCACCATGAAGGGCATCTCTTCTCTCATAAGCCAGACGTAAAGCTAATTACTTACAAGTACATTGGTCAGCAGTTCTAATGGTAGCATTATTTATTTCTTATGTGTTTCTAGGTCCTAATTTATTATTCAGTAGTGTATAACCGATGTTAAATAATAAAACTATAGAATCCATAACAATAGCTTTATTACAGGCAAGGTCCTTCTTATTTTTTCTTAACAGTGTAAGAAAAGTATCCTTATTTATTCCAGAGGCCACAGGATATTAGAACATATGAGGCTGTGTAGCACATACAAAGAAAACTAGACTGGGTGTCTTCAGTCCAAAATTTTTGGTGACTGCACTTCCTGCAAGAGGCGGTGACAGCACAGGCTCATCTCTCACTCTTCCTGAGCCTTGACTTTCTTATCTGTACAATAAGAGCCGTTGCAGGTCTCTGAGGTTGCTTCATGCTCTGGTGTGTCTCTAACTGTCCTGTTCACTCAGATGTGAGTAAAGGGGCTACCAGGACCTGTGGTCGAGGCCAGACCTGGCGCCTGACTCTGTGTGTTGGTTGCAGGAACACCATGCTGAGCCTTTGCCTTGAGAATGCAGAGCTGAAAGAGCAGATGGGAGAAGCAATGTCTGATGGATGGGAGATGGAGGAAGACAAGGAGAAGGGCGAGGTGATGGTGGAGACTGTGGTAGCCAAAGGGCGTCTGAATGAGAATGGCCTTCAGGCTGAGTTCAGAAAGCTCCAGGGAAAACTGAAGAATGCCCATAACATCATCAGCCTCCTCAAAGAACAGCTGGTACTGAGCGGCAAGGAAGGGAATGGGAATCCTGCCTCAGAGCTCCTGGTGCGCCTGGCCAGGGAGATCGACAAAATGAACGCGGAACAGGTTTGTCCTCCTGGGAAACACCGGCAGCAGAAGGAGGATGTGACCACGAAGCCTTGCCCCAGAGCCCGGAGCCTTGACTTGGGGGCGCCCCTTGCAGTGGAGACCCTCCAAGTAAGTGTGAACTTGGATGAAATAAAAACACCCAGAGAAGGGCTGGAGATGCCAGTTTTCACCTAAAACAGCTCTGCCTTTTGGGTCAGGAGGTACCAAGGGAAGCCACCTTTGTACCACAGGCCATGGTAATAATCATATTCCATGGACGTCCGAGCTTTTACAAACATTATCTCATAAATATTTCCTGAGTTCTCAATTTTCCAGATAATGCACAAGGCATTTGCAGCAGGCATTAACACCCGGTCCCTGCCCCTGAAATATTGACTATGGCGGGGAAAGATGGTAATAATCAATTATCTCAAAAAGAGATAATTTCAACAGGATGTGCAGACCAGTGGAACGTGGGAATGCATCAGGGTTTGAGGCAGTTCAGGCACATGGTGTGAAATGCCATCTCTTCCTCATCACTGCTCATCCCAGGTGCCTGTTCTTGGGCCTCACAAGTGGTTAGTGGAGTCCTCCTAAGGGAAGGGAGTTTGTCGAGGGTTCTGAGAGAACTGCCAGGACAGGAATGCAGGAGAGATGGAGGTTTCCAGGTGTTCTCTGTTCAAACACTGCATGAACGTTTGCTAAGAGCTCCTTGGTAGGCTTGGCTGGTGCTGAGCTCTGTGCTGCAGTCACTGAGATGAATCAAACATTACCCCAGCTCTCTGTTCAAACACTGTGTGAACGTTTACTAAGAGCTCCTTGGTAGGCTTGACTGGTGCTGAGCTCTGTGCTGCAGTCACTGAAATGAATAAACCTGACCCCAGCTCTCTCTAGGAGCTCCCATGGGAAGCGAGTAACAAGTACTGAGACAGACACATGAACGAAGTTCTGGGTTCAGAGGGGGAGGGCCATCACTGCGCGAGGATGACCTCAGACTGTCCTAACCCCTGTATTGGCCCCTTCCACAGCTGTACGACCAGTCCCAGGCCTGTGACCCTGGGCCTCCGTTAGAATTCAACCTCCCAGGGTCGACCAAGCATCTGCGCTCCCAGCTGGCACAATGCAGACGACGCTATCAAGATCTCCAAGAGAAGCTGCTATTATCAGAAGCCACCGTCTTTGCTCAGGCTAGCCAGCTGGAGAAATACAGAACCATATTTAGTAAGTCTTTCTTTCTTTCTTTCTTTTTTAATCACAGGCTTGTTGCCTGGCAGTAAGTCTTACAAGTTCACCATCACCAAAGCGTTGTTCTTCTTCTTGGGAGGCAATAGGTTTTGCAAACTTTACTTTTCTTCCCCAACCTCAGAACCAATTTAATCCTGACCATCATCCTAGAACTGTAGAAGTGGATATTTTACTTCAACTTGCAGATGGCAAAACAGAATAAAAGAATATGCCAAAGTTGTAAGTTTGCAGTGAGAGTAAAGGGCAGAATGGCTCCCCTCCAGGTTTGCTGAGTTCTGCAGTAGCCAGTAAACTGCCTTACGTCTCTCAGCAAGTGCCAGCTGTACCTCTTCGGCTTCTCTTTGCACTGTATCAGATTCTTCAGAAACATCTTGTTGTTGGTCTAGACTCAGCACTGTCCTGCAGTGATAGAAATGTTCTGTATCTACATCACATGTGGTTATGGAGCACTTAGAAACTTTATTTTATTTAATTTTAATTGATTTCATATAAAGTAGCCGCATGTGGCTAACAACTATCTTTTTGGACAGTGCAGATCTAGATGTTTGGAACTCTAATTAGTTTGGCGCCATTCGAACATTTACTGAGCCTCTCTAGATAAAGCCTTTCTGGCTTCACTGGGGCTTCCGGAGATGGTAGAATGCAATACACAGCTTACAGAGGTCTGGTCCCGACTGAGCCGAGGCTGTCTGAAGGGGAGCTCCTTGATGGCAAACACAGGCTCCTTCTGTGGGGGGTGGTCCTGCTCCCTCCAGCAGGTGGTCTCTTCTCTCATAAGCCCAAAGAAGCATTTTTCCCACTCCAGGCTCAACCTCCCTGCTCCTAAAGATCAGGTTCTGTGCCACTGAGGCTGAGGGTGGTGTGAGAATTCAGTCATTCTGAAGCACTTGCTTTCTCTTCCTGAGCAGGTGAATCCTTGGTGAAGCAGGACAGCAAGCAGGTCCAGGTGGACCTCCAGGATCTGGGCTATGAGACGTGCGGCCGAAGTGAGAATGAGGCTGAGCGGGAGGAGACCACCAGTCCTGGTGAGAGCACAGGGTGTGGGGCTCACCTTCCCTCCTGGGACTCAGCTGTCACGTCTGGGTTCTGTTGGTCAATCCTACCCTGACGGGGAAGAGTGAGAAGAGGGTGTCGTGTGTGAAGGGGACACAGGACCAGAAAAGGACAGGAAGTTTGGAGGGAACTCTTCCTAAAATGAAACTGAATGTGAATTTGAATTTCTACAATTAATTTTTGGCATAATGCTATTAATAGTGATAAAATTCAATCTAATGGATTATTGTAGAAAGAAATACTGAGGACTACTTATTAAGGAAGAGATCAAATGAGCTTGGGGGACATGCAAAACATAAGTCAAAAACAATTTGGTTTGTATCATCAAAGGACCACAGCCATAGAGCCACCCACCAAATTGAAACCCAGAAGGGGAGGGGTCCACTCAACTTGAGGCAGTGTAGAATGACAGTTAAGAGCAAAAATCCTAGGGCGAGACTGATTGGTTCAAATCCCAGTTTGTGAGCTTTTCCATGCCTGTCTCCTCCCATGTTAAAATGGTAAGAAAGGAACTACCTACCCCATTGTGTACTAAGGTCAATTAAATGAGTAAATTCTTCTAAAACACTTCAGGAAAATCCTGGAGCCTGGTAAAATGCTGTGTATCCTTTCTCATTCTGTCTACCATGGCCTCGTACACCAGTGTTAACGTGTCTTTGAAGTTTTGTTCCCTTGTTCATATTTTCCACACGGTGTCACCCAATAAACGCTTAGATTATAGCAATATTTGAAGAGCATTAAACTTTCAGCACACCAAATAGCTTGTCATACATTTTTGTGGTCATCCTGAATATAATAAATAAGGCTCCTGTCAATATCTTGCTTAAGAGACATGGTTGTGTGCGGAATGAGCACAGGACATGGCAGGATTGGGATTCTGACTCTGCTGTGTGCTAGTCTGAGTGATCTAGAACAAGCAAGTCTACTTCTCTTTGAGTTTTTGTTTCCCTAGTCGGTCAGACTTGCAGGGCTCTTGGGAGGATAAGACACTGCATCCAGCTTTTATTCAGGAAGATATCTGTGTCTTGTTTCAGACTGCGAGGAACACGACAGCCTCAAGGAGCTGGTCCTGATGGGGGGGCTGTGCTCTGAGCAGGGGCGCCTGGGCTCTGTGCTGGCCAGCACCCCTGGGAAGAAACCCCTGGAGAGCCAGCTAGAGAAGCAGGAAGAACTCCAGGCCTATGGAAAGTCAAAAGACGTCTCTGTCCTACAGAGGGACATCAGAGATCTGAAGGCTCGGCTGCAGAATGCCAGCAAGGTCATTCAGAGCCTCAGGAGCCGCATCCGGTCCCTCTCAATGACAAGTAATTATTCATCTAGTTTGGAAAGACCCCGGAAGCTGAGGGCTGTTGGCACCCTTGAGGGGTCTTCACCTCACAGTGTGACAGACGAAGATGAGGGGTGGCTCTCTGATGGCACTGGGGCTTTCTACCCCACAGAGCCACAGGCCAAAAAGGATCTGGAGAGCCTCATCCAGAGAGTATCCCAGCTGGAGGCCCAGCTCCCCAAAACCGGACTGGAAGGGAAGCTGGCCGAGGAGCTGAGATCAGCCTCGTGGCCTGGGTAAGGAGGGCACAGTTTGGGCCCTTCACTGATTGGCAATGTCTAAGTTTGTGCTTAGAGTAGGGCAGCTCAGAACATAGGATAATCAGAAGGGCACTCATTCAAAGGGTAGATGGAAGCCTGAAGGAAGGACTAGTGGCCCAGTGTCCGGGAGATATCAGGTAGTATAGCAGTAATATGTGTGCTGTGGTATATAGTATAGCAGTAGAACGGGTTTAAATCCTCGCTGTGGCACGTACCAGCTGTGCAACCTTTTAAACCTTCCTGAGCCTTCATCCTTACCTGTCAAATGAGGATAATAAGAGAACCCATCTCAAAGGATGAATTAATGAAGTTTTGAGTGAATTAATACAAGTTTTTAAAATAATGCCTAGTGTATAGTAAACCCTCAATGCTATTTGCCAGAATTATTTTTATTTTTATGTTTTTTGTAGAGACAGAGTCTCACTTTATCACCCTTGGTAGAGTGCTGTGGCATCACACATCTTACAGCAACCTCCAACTCCTGGGCTTAGGTGATCCTCTTGCCTCAGCCTCCCGAGTAGCTGGGACTACAGGCGCCCACCACCACGCCCAGCTATTTTTCTGTTTTGCAGTTCGGCCGAGGCTGGGTTTGAACCCGCCACCTTCAGTATATGGGGCCGGCGCCCTACTTGATGAGCCACAGGCGCCGCCCTATTTGCCAAAATTATAATTGTTGTTGATACTTTGTGTAGAAAAACATAAGGTGGACATCTATCTTGGCATCTATCCTGTTATCTATTGCTAAGTAACAAACCACCCCAAAACTTCAAACAATAATTTATTATCTCTCGTGCATCTGTGGTTTGACTGGGGTCAGCTGGGCAGCTCTCACTTAGGGTTTGTCACGTGGCTCCCATCAGATGGTATCCAAGATTGGATAATGGACATCTTTGCAAAAATACAATTTGCTGCAGTGTCATAGGACAGAAGAAATTCAGACTTCAGATGATGTTTCAAATAGACACGAAATCTCCTATCTAGACTTAGTTTTAAGCCAGTCTACACGTTCATTGAGTAATTACTGTGAGTCTATGTGATACTAATGCTATGGGATATAAAACATGGCACAGTCTTTACCTTTGCAGACCAGATGGCTATTTTTGGACATGATTAACAAATACAAAGTGGTTGATGAACAGTGGCATGCTGCTGATACAGTAATTTCTCAGGACATAATTTACCGTTAAATACCTCCTGGGTCTTATATGCCAGGATTCAGCTTAGGGGAATCCCTAGAGATGTTTTGACAGAAATCTCTACAGAAGCCCCCATCACTTATCATTTACTCTTTTCTATACTTACTATTTCCTTTCCTGCATTAGGAAATATGATTCCCTGATTCAGGATCAGGCCCGAGAACTATCCTACCTACGGCAAAAAATACGAGAAGGGAGAGGTATTTGTTACCTTCTAACCCAGCATGCAAAAGACACAGTCAAATCCTTTGAGGATCTCCTGCGGAGCAATGACATCGACTACTACCTGGGGCAGAGCTTCCGGGAGCATCTCGCCCAGGGGAGCCAGTTGACAGAGAGGCTCACCAGCAAGCTCAGCACCAGTGAGTTGGCCACAGGGCTTTGGAATACTCTCGGGCATGCCCACAGTTCCAGGCCCAGGTGGCCAGCAACCTTTAAACCCAAGTCCTGTTTCTGCTTCATCTCCTGGGGGTCATTACAGGGTGAGGACTGGCAGGCAGGGAGCACTGCAAGGAGCACACGGGGTTGGAGATGCCGTCTTACAACCACGGCAACATTATCACCCATGGAAAGGATTCTTTGGGGTAGGAGGCAGCAGCTATCTGGTTGGTGCTAAGAGAGAGAAAGGGTGATGAGACTGAAGGGCCTTGATATGGCGCAAAGAGCCCTGAACTAAGAACTTCAAGGCTCAAGCTCTGTCCTTGATGCTACCATCAACTTGCTTTGGGCAAATGGCTTATCCATTTGGGGTCTGTTTCTTCAATTATAGCATGTATTGTGCTTAAAATATGGAAAAAGCTCCACATTCTTTGGACATGGTCTAGGCACTGGCTGTGGTAGCTCAAGGCTTCATTGGTTGTTATTGGAGCCTTTACCTAGAGGGGATTTCTGGAGAGCCCCTGAGGTAGCACATATCGCAGGATCAGACTCAGGGCCCAGCCCATCTCCTGGTGGCAGGTAGTGAGGTGGACAGGGCTACTTGTCCTCTCCTCAGAGACAAGTGCAGGTTGTGCACAAAAGCTGTGATAGGACACACTGTGTATCAGGAGCCAGTCTATGGCAGGACATGGAGACGGGGGAGTCCAGAGGGCAGCTGAGCAAGCACTTTATGATCAGTGGAACAAAAGACATTTTAAACTTTCCATGCTTTACAGTAGAGGCAGTCACGTTGATGACCCAGTGAGCTCAGGTGAGCCCCTGAGTCACGTCTCTAAAGATACAACCTTAGACATCCCAGAGTAATTACCCTGGGTGCATGCATAGAATAATGCCTGCCTGTGTCCACCTAGGGTCCTGTCTTTGTATTGTGTGAAGTAAGATGTGTTGAGTTTCTTACTGTTTCTTTCTGAATTTGGTTTGCAGAGGATCATAAAAGTGAGAAAGATCAAGCTGGACTTGAGCCACTCGCCCTCAGGTAATTCAGAGTAGAATCTGGGAAAGGGAACAGGGCCAAGGTTCAAGGGGTCAAGGGTGTTGCAACTTTACAAACAGGACAAAAAAGGAAAACACTGAGTGTAATGGATTTATTTATTCATTGAACATCTCACTGTTATTTTTTAAACCAAATTCTTTATTCTCTGTTGATATAATTCCATTGGCACCTTAATTCTCCAGGCTTGATAACCTGGAAGCAGTCTGACTGAACTAATGAGTCTTCAAGAACCTTCTGGACCCCAAGGGGTCTTCCCTGCTTTCCCCATGTATGTTTAATGACCAGGGTGAGCTTTCTGCCAGGTTGGCCAGCCCCAGGTTGTGCTGACAGGTAGTTTAATATTCATCCCATTTCCTTGGGGGAAAAGAATCAGATACCAGTACCAGGTGAAAGAGGCCTGGACAGCACAGATCCTGGGAGGTGACAGTGCCTCAGAAATTACAATAATCCTCAAGAAAATATGGGCTCAGAATCCATTGTAGCCATTAGTCTGAGCTTTCTGTGTCATTCTTGTGGATTAGACCACATATATGCTTCTAGAATATCTGTGGTGAAGGACAAGGTGGGTTCTTTTTGTTTTTGCTTTTTCTTTGCAGTTTTTGGCCGGGGCTGGGTTTGAACCCACCACCTCTGGTATATGGAGCCAGTGCCCTACTCCTTTGAGCCACAGGCACCACCCTGGACAAGGTGTTTTGTTCTGGGTTTTTGTTTTTATTTCTAATCCATCACAAAAACACACATGGAGGCTGGGTGTGGTGGCTCACACCTATAATCCCAGCAGTCTGGGAGGCTGAGGCAGGTGGTTTGCTTAAGCTCAGGAGTTCCAGACCAACCTGAGCAAGGATGAGACCCCCTCTCTACTAAAAATAGAAAAAACTAGCCAGGCTTTGTGGTGGGTGCCTGTAGTCTCAGTTACTCAAGAAGCTATGGCAAGAGGATTGCTTGAGCCTAAGAGTTTGAGGTTGCTGTGAGCTATGATGCTACAGCACTCTACCCAGGGTGACAGACTGAGACTGTCTCAAAAAACAAACAACTCCCCCCAAAACAAAGACATACATGGTCTGTACTTCTCTTAACTACGTGATTCCACTTACACTCTTAGATGTTGGAACCATGCTTTGCTCTGTGTTTCTCAATGCTTTCCATTTTTGTACTTGTCTTGCTGGATAAGATAATGAACTTCTCTGACTACCTTGCTCTAAGAACCACTCTTTAAGCAACAGGGCTTTAATAGGAGGGCCAGCTTCACTAGTCCCCAGCATATTGTGCAGCCAGACCACTGGGTAGCTCCATGCGCACCCCACCTACTTTCCACTCTTAATTGGAGATGAGTGATTTAGGTTCTTCAGGCATCGTCTTCTTGGCTGATGTGGCTTTTCTCATGAGCCATAGTCAGGGCTGGTTGATCTGGTGACCTTGTCTTCATCTGTTCCATGCACCCCATCCCCACCAGGCTCAGCAGGGAGCTGCAGGAGAAGGAGAAAGTGATTGAGGTCCTGCAGGCCAAGCTGGATGCCCAGTCCCTCACGCCCCCCAGCAGCCGTGCCTTGTCTGACTCCCACCGCTCACCCAGCAGCACCTCCTTCCTGTCTGATGAGCTGGAAGCCTGCTCTGACATGGACATAGCCAGCGAGTACACGCACTATGAAGAGAAGAAACTTTCACCTGGTCACTCAGGTAGCCGCCCCTTTCTGAGTGGTACCATTTAACGTAGGCTGAGAGGAGACCTTGGGAACCAGGCCTTATAGCTCCACCTTGGTGTGTATCAGGCTGAACATGGCTCTGGGACCAAGTGCCAAGCACAAGCTCCACTGGGTGGGGGATCTTTGCTCCGCTCCTGACCTTGCATGTCACCTCCAGAAGACCACAGGGGGCAGAGGGAGATCACAGTGGACCGTCCCTCTCCAGGACTCTGTCTGACAGACCTTCTTCTATAAGACAGAGGACTCCTCCTTTAAGATCTCATCTCTCTTGCAATGATCTTGCTACTTACAGTCTCTAAGCAGCATCCCTGAAGTATTTGATGGCATTCAAAGACACTGCTAGTCTTGCCTAATATTTTTGGAGATGCCATTTTCATGGTTTCAGAGCTTCGAGTGCCACTATTACCCCTAAGGTGGTCGGCCTCACCAAAGAACCATCTGCAAGCAAGAAAATGAAGCTGTCTAATGGTGCCTGTGCTTGGTGCTTTCCCTGAAAGCAGGAATCCAGCCCTGGTGCCCCAGGATTCCAGTTCTGTATGGAACACCAAACATTTTCTTTCATTTGTGGGTTTTATAGATTCCATCCATCATTCGAGTCATTCTGCTGTATTGTCTTCCAAACCATCAGCCACCAGTGCACCTCAGGGGGCTAAGGCCGAATCCAGCAGCAACCCCATCAGTTTTCCTGCTCCCCAGAACCCCCCTAAGGAGGCCGGCCAGGCCCATCCAGGTATGCAACAGCCCATGGCAGTAGCGTCAGCCCCTCTCCCTTAGCTGTCTGTTTGACTTTATGGACAAAGATTTGGACTGTGAGGGGCCCATGTGCCTCAAATCCTAGACAGTATCAGGAGACCATCCTCATTTGCCAATTGTGTCTAATTTTTTGGTTTTAAATATTTTAGCAAACAAATAATCTGCCACTTTTAACTAATAGTTAGCTAATCATTTTTAAATAAACAGTTTCATATTTTTTCTCTCATTTCACTCTGGGGAACAAGGAGGCAAAATGGCTCTCTTAGGATTACAACAATCAGAGACAAAAAGAAATTGACATCTACAGATCCCCTCCCTGAACACATTACACATTCATTCTGCACAGTGGACCTATGCAGAGGTGGTACTGCTTACCTCATAGCTAAGGATGCTGAAACACCCTCAGACAAGATTCTACTCATAGTACGTTACCGTTCATGGACTTACAAATGGTTGACAGTCTTTGATATGTACATTGTGCATACTTGGGGGCAGTTAAAGGGGTGCCCTCATTTATAAGCCCCAGCTTAGTTGCCCGGGGTATACTGTTTGCTCCCAGCTCTGTCCAGGGATGGAAGGGAAAGGGTGAGCCCTGTCTCCCTCCTGCCTCCCAGCATAACTGTCTGGCCGCCCTCAGTGTGGTTTGTGGTGAGGTTGGAGTCCTGTAGAGGAGGTGCTCCCAGAAGGCACAGTGCTTTCTTCTGCCACTCTCGTCTTCCTGAGGGCAAGTCAGTCAAAATCTTAAGGAAGAGGAACTATCTTGACCCTTCCTAAGCCTGAGCTCCAAGCTTTTGAGCCAGAGTGGGCAGCAGCTGAACCCGGATCCTGGGGGAAAAGCCGTTCACCCAGAGCTGTAGACTTTTGCTTCATAATTTAAATGTTTGGGGGTTAAATGGGGCAAAAGGTCAAAGGTTTTAAAATCGGAATGCTATGTCACTTGGCAATGTAGGTGTCTTTGCTGTACTGATCTGGTGTGGTGTCAGCATCATGGGACGTAGGGATGTGTTTTAGAATGTAATTGTTGTTTACAAGATTCTCTTCAAGTCAGTCTTGATTTCTGCTCCTTCCATTGATTATCTGCCCTATATCCATTTTAAGGAAGGAGGAAACAAATTCAAACACTAGAACTTCCCAGGGTTTCTGAAGGCCTGTCTGTAGATGGGCTGCTGAAAGATCACCTGGGAGATTTTTTTTTTTCCGGCATATGGGGCCGGTGCCCTACTCACTGAGCCACAGGTGCCGCCCCACCTGGGAGATTTTTTAAAGTGTAAATTTCCAAGTTCTGCTCCCAGAGTTTATAATTCTGTAGATCTGAAGTAAGGCCTAAACAATCCTCAGGTATCAAGAGCTTTTCCTCAGTGATCCAAACGCCTTTGTGTGTAAGCCACTCCCCCAAGGCCTCTGTTGTTAATTTGTTAATGAACACATTGATTTGGGCTTCGGAAGTGTGTTTCCATCAGAGTCATGAACTGCATGCACTAATGCAGTTCCCCACAGTGCTGTCCACTCCTTCCCTCCTCAGGGTCCCGATGCTTTCAGAGAGGGGTTGTAGGTGCAGGGAGTCTGCCCCAGGGCCAAGGACCGGACATGCTGGGGGCAGTACCCCACGGCAGTACCTTGAGAGCAAGCAGGCACAGCCACCCTGACCCATCCATGCCCAGCCTTACTGGGTGGGGCTCGACAATGCCCCTGACTTTCTGTAGCTGATGGCTTCCAAGGTGAACATAGAATATGTATACAGGACAGCTCTGCAGGGGAAGGGTGGGAGGGTCGAACTAGGCCAGACTCTCCGGGAGCAGAGATCACCTTGGCTGTCTCAGCTGCTTCACAGGCTGAGCGAGATGCGAGCGATGGCCTGTCCTCAGGGTGAGTCTGGTCAGGATGGTTTTGCCCTCTCAATCTTTTACCCATCTTTTTCTTTCTCTTTCTTCCAATGATATGTCTTCTTCTCCCTAACTCTGTTTCCAGGCTTTCATTTCCACACCATGCCCAAGCTGGCTAGCCTTCCTCAGGCACCACTGCCCTCAGCTCTATCCAGCTTCCTGCCTTTCAGGCCCCCCGGCCCTCCCCTCCTTGGCTGCGGTGAGACACCGGTGGTGTCCTTGGCCGAGGCTCAACAGGAGCTGCAGATGCTGCAGAAGCAGCTGGGAGAAAGTGAGCACTTCCTGCTGCATTTGTGTGCTTGACAGCGCATCGCTCTGCATGGCTTGGGTTTGATGGCAGACGTTGAAACAATACAGGGCTACACACGATGCACAGAGAACTGACAGAAAGCACTGCTTGCTTTTTTGGGAAAGTGTATTTACCATTATCTTTCTGGCGTGTGTGTCTCGTCAGTTGACAGGTATAGATCTTCACGAGGCTGTAGACCTGGTGCTCACACACTGCAGACAGTACCACCCAGTGCACTCAATCCCTGCCAGGCTGGTGAAATGTTTGCCGGTAGCAGGTGGAAGAAGGATTGCGTGCTTGGCCTTCGCAGGATGAAGTAATCATGAAAAAGATGGCCACATTTAGTGGGCTCCTTTGTGTGGCTATTATATTCTGCTGGGAACTACTTCTAATCAAGTTCAGTTCCTGACATCATCAGGTTGGAGCAAAAAGGATGGAGGTAGACGGATTCAGAAGAGGAAGTGATCAGGCCTCTTCCCAAATGCACACGGTCCAGTCCTGCCCCGGGACAGGCACGGGCAGCTTGATGTCTGGTTGTGAATTCTTTCCTCTGACTCCCAAACAGATTTGATCTCATGTGGTTACACAATGCAGAAAATGTGTACAGACATCTTTTAGAAAAGGGTTTGATATGTTTATAGGCTGATGCCTCATCCTAAAAATTTATGTGATTACTTACAGCTTAGAAAAAATAAGAAAAAAACAATCGTTTACATGTTGAATTTGCACTTTAATAATACCTTAAACAACAAATACTAAAAAGGAGTTTGAAATTAACTCAAAACCACATTCTGTGCCTGCCAAGAAGTTTGGGTAAGTTTGGCAGATTTGGGTAAGCCAGGAGTCACCATGCCAAGGGTGTCCCATGACCCAAGACCATAGACCAGAACTTATATCTCTTTTATAATTTTTAATTTATTTTTTCACTTTTTTCTTTGTCTTTTTCCAAAAGACCATGTTGGCTTCAGATGTATACCTGTCCCTAAAGCCCTAAATGACATCTGAACTAGCTTATTTCTTTTGTTAGCCCTGGAAATGTATATTCTGTCTACTCTGCCCCCTGTTTCACTCCCAGAACCAGCTAGACCAAGACAATATTCAGGAGAGTTTGTGTGTTCTGTGGACAGTGAGGTCTAACAGGATAACTTTTCTGTCTACCAGCTTTACACAAGCACGGAAATTTTAGGGCTTACATAGCAACATGGACTGGGTCTTACTTGAGCCTCACAAAGCTCCTGTGCAGTAGATAGAGCTGGTACAGGGAACGGAAGCTCAGGGAAGTGAAATTACTTGTTCAAGATCACTAGTAAGTGGGAGAGTTGGGCTTGAATCTGGTCTTCTGCTTTAGGTTCTATGTTTCCATTACACTTTTCCACTTAGGATGGTTTTGTTACCACTCTGCTTAGAGTGTAGGGCTGAGTTCAGCTGAACAAACTCTGGAAATCCCTTGCAGCAATCTTTTCTCTCGTTAGATATTAGTCAAAGGTGCTAGTGTTTCTGACCTAAAAGTTGTTGCTTTAGTAGTTCTGGCACCAACAGTTGGTGGGTAACAAATGCCAAAAGGCAAGAGCATTCCGTAGTTTCCATGTCTTTCCCTTGCCTCCTTTCCCTTTCTGTGTCCACATTTGTCAACTTGTCTTTGTCCAAAAGGAAGGATGGAAAGAGCATGTTGATGAGGGTTGAATTGGAGTCGCATCAAGTTTAAGGCCATTGACCAGAGTTTGGATGGTCTCAGCCTTGGTGAGGAGATTGTAGCCCTTTCTTTTCCTACCTGAAGACAGGATCCTCTCCAAGGGACTATTGCTGACCAGCGCTCATTGTTTGCTTTGAACTGATTTTCCATGTGGACAGTGGTGCATGGTGGCTTCTCAGGTCTCTATGGGGCTGAGGTCTCCTTGTGTAAGAGTCTGTGTGGTGTCTTTGCATGTTTTAGGGCATGTTCTATGTACTATGTGGCCGGGGCGACTGGAACTTGAGAACGTTATGATAGACTTGGAGCCTCCCAGGACCTTGATGAAAAAGTAAATGGACTTGTCTACAGCCACTGATGCTCCCGTTTGTCCTGTGTTGGGGTGAGGTTGAAGGGGGTGTGAAAGGGGCAGGAAAGTGTATCTTCTTTGAACCTCTATTAAAATATGCATACTTAAGTTTGTTTTTGTTTTTGTTTTTTTGAGACAGAGTCTCACTTTGTTGCCCCTGGTAGAGTACCTTGGCCTCATAGCTCACAGCAACCTCAAACTCTTGGGCTCAAGAGATTCTCTTGCCTCTTAGCCTCCCAAATAGCTGGGACTACAGGCACCTGCCACAATGCCTGTTTTAGAGGTGGGGTCTCACTCTTGCTGTTTTTAGAGGTGGGGTCTCACTCTTGCACAGGCTGGTCTTGAACCTGTGAGCTCAGGCAATCTACCTGCCTCAGCCTCCCAGAGTGCTGGGATTACCAGCAAGCCACCACATCCTGCGGTGCTTAAGTTTTTAATCTCCCTTCTTAAGTCCCAGTCACCCAAATGAACATCTAGTATTTTGCAGATTGGAACAGGAGAGACCCATGACAATCCTTCTCAAACTTTGCTGCCTGTTAGGATCACCTGGAATGATTCTAAAACATCCATTTCTCCACAGCTCAAGATGTGTCTCATGCCGGTTAAGGCAAAATCTCTTGGGGCCCAAGTACATTTTTTTACATTTTCTTAGGTGATTACAGTGTGCAGCCAAATATGACAATCAAATTTACAAACAGGGACAAAAATTGGCAAGTGGCAATTGCATTACCCCTCCAAGGATTCTGGCTTGGTGAGAGGAAACAGTGGCCTGCCTCCCGTTTGCTGAGGTGGAGTGGATATCGGTTCTGCCACCCAAGTCTTTAATCCCTGGAAGAAAGCAGACTTGTGAACTTTTCCCTAAACTATGGCTCTGCCCACCTCTCCCTGTCTCCCTCATGGTGGGTTTCTTTTTACAAAGACCTGAGATAGGGCATAAGGGAAGGGCCTGTGACTCCAGGGAATCTATGAAAGTATCCTTCCTTGGAATAGTGTTCAGTGATTCTTTAGACACAAGTGATGACGTTTTCATTTTGCAATTCCTTGAATCATGTTGACTGGGATTGTCTGACACAGATCCTTCCCCAAACTCAGCAAAAAGTTCTTCAGTCCGGAGGAATTGAGGTCACTATGTCTAGCTGAATTTCCTGTCTTCCGTCTCCTCCAAAAACTCCAAAGGAGAAATAGAAATATTGGCTGGTTGGTGTCTGGGGAATGCTAGTATTCGTAGGGAAACAGATGTCCCTGTTCACTGGTAAGCTTAGCCTTATATCCCATTGCACCCTTGACTCCTAACTTTGGGGGTGAGTCCTACTTTCTGGAACACCTTTTGGACTCTGTCATGAGGATTTATAGTAGGATGCAGGAGTGGGGCCCCTGGACATTTCCTTCGTGTGCACTGGTGACCTTCAGATTCTTTATCCATCTTCTGCCTTGTGTGTTTCATGCCAGGAAATACAAAGGGAAGAGCTGTAGGCTGTAGGCGAGGAGCCTTCATCTGAGTGGTGTTCCCGTTGCCTTGGGATCCCTGCCCCTTTTCAGTCTCCATTCTCAGCAGTCACACGCTTCCTTGTTAGTCCTTCCCTTCTTACACCCTGTTTGTTTCTCACTAATGTTTCTCTGTCTAGGTGTCAGCACGGTCCCTCCTGCTCCCCCAACCACATTGCCGAGCAGCCACTTGGAAACCAGCTCTTCCCACTATCTCAAACCTGCCCAGCCCCACTCTCCTCCGAGGGACACCCTGGAACTGGGCAGAATCCTGGAGCCTGGGTACCTGGGGAGCAGTGGCCAGTGGGGCATGATGAGACCTCAGAAGGGGAGTGTGTCTGGGGACCTGTCCTCCGGCTCCTCTGGGTGCCAGCTTAACTCTAAACCCACAGGTAAAGCACAAAGCTGAGAGGGCCCCTTGAAAGGAAACCTCACTCACAGTCTACTCCTGTCCCACACGGGCAAGGCTATTTTCATTCCTCCTCCAGTCCCTGGCTCACAGAATTAATCTAAAATGACAGGACTGTATCAGAGCTCAATCCCTTCTAAGCACGCCCTTCTTTCTCCCTGCCTCGGGCCTCAGCGCTCTGTAGGGACCCACCTATGGTGCCGTCACACTCATGTCCTTCTCTGTCCCTGCACCCTGACCTCTTCACAGCACACCAAGCACAGGCACTCACAGGGACCCTTTTCTATCAGTCCGGGGTTGTTAGAGGAAGGGACACAGCTCCCCCATCCTGCTCATGTATCCTGTACTCAAAACCCAACCACTCCAAGTGGAGCAGTGTGGCTGAGGTTGTGAGTGCTGGGATGCAGCTCAGGTCCTACAGGAAGGCGATTGTAATTGTCAGAAAAAGACTGAGCCCAAAGCAGAACAGTGCAGGTGGTGTAGCCTGTCACCAGCAGCCCTCCCATTGCTCTTTTCTACATGTTTTTTCTTTCTTTGGGGGACTCCTTCCTCCTCCCTAACCCACCTCCAGATCCCCAGCTCCGTGCAGGCCATCTTTCCTTCCTATTAAATTAAAAGAGACTTGGGGGAAGCATTATCAGTCAGTAGCCACATAGGATAGGTGGAAGGTCATGCACTTTTCCTCAGGCCTTCTCTACTGAGTGGGAGGAGGAGGGGACTCGCCTTGTTAACGAATGTGTGGTCAGGTAGCAGTGAGGACAAAGACATCAGAAGACAGGTAGAGCGAGACCTTCTCTGTCATGGAGCTTTGGCTACTTTTTAAAAACACGTGGAATTCTATTTCACTACAAGACCCCTGTATGGGAGCTGGCCTGTGGGGTTTCCTTAGCAAGGGGTAGTCCTGTGTTTGAACTAGATCGCAGTTCCCTGGCTGCCTGTGCAGGACGAGGCAGTCGGCAGAGGCTAATGGTGTGTAGGGGGGTTGCTGAGAGGTCGCTAGCTGAGCTCCGCCCCCAGTAACTGAGAGTCTCCATCTCCCACCTCTTTCCACGTCCTGGTGGGATGGCTGCAGGCACTGACGTGCTGAAAGAGCATCTTGGGGAAATCTGGAACCTGCGCCAGCGCCTGGAGGAGTCCATCCACAATAAGGACTGGCTGCGGGAGCAGCTGGGGCCCTGGCTCAGCTCTGCTGCCCGGGGAGGTAGGAGAGACCTGGTTTCCTGTTTCTGGCTGTATTTAGGGAGCTTCTGAAGGGAGGCCGTGTACAGGTGTCACAGATTTCAAAGCACTTTGATGTGCTTTACTTCACTCGCTCCTTACAAATAGTCCAGCACGAGGTGGGGAAAGTGCTGTGAGCCCTACTTTATGGGCATGTCTGAGTTTAGAGGATAACGTTCCTCAAGGCAGGACCAGGTCTGGGCCCAGAGTCACCTGACCCCTCAGCTGGTCCTTCCTGGGCCTGTGCACTACCTGCTGCTCCTGGTGCCCTTGTCCTGGAAGTGGCCAGTGGTAGGGCCAGTTCTGTGGTGTTCTCCCTGTCCTGCAGACCTGTCACTGAGGTGGCCTTTCACCCTACACCCTGAGAACTACTGTCATTTAGAGGCCTGTTATTGCCCCTCAACAGCTGCTATTCAGAAGGAAAGAGCCTCCTATACTACAGAGGTCATGGCACATGATAAGGTGTACAAAGAATCCATGGAGAAGAGGGCACAAAACCAGACGTTTAGCCCGTCATGCCTTCTTCAGCTATAGGCTATGAATCCCCAGGATTTTCCACTGTGTTGGGACAGTAGCTTTGTGAGATACAGAATAGGATGCTTCTGGAAGCATCTGTTGTCCTACTGTGTCCTTTCAGGGACAGGATCCACCTCTAACATCGGCAGTCAGGGCCTGGAGTCCATACCTCAGCTCTGCAATGAGTACAGAGCCCTCAGTGAAGAAAACCGAAGCCTTCAGGCTCAGCTGAGTCACATTTCCAGAGGTGGGTGGTCAAAATCTGCAAACCACAGCCACTCCTATATCCCTCGCTTCCCTGTTCACACTTCTCACAATTAGAAAAGCAAAGAGAAGAAGGTTGAGATAACAGGTCTACACACATCCACCGAAATATAAAATTCCAATAACTATTCTCAGTCTACAAAGGGCTGCTTCCTCAAAGGTCTCCACTGTGGGCCTCAGACCTCGGGGCTCCAGCAGGGAATAGCTCCAGCAAATCCATCACCTCTGTGCAAGCCCATCTGCATATATCCAGAGTCACTCACTATCACATAGGATACCAGTTTACTATCTATTCTATCTCCTCCCGTGCATGGCTGATTAGGAACGAAGAAAGGAAGGAATATGAGTCCCTACATTCCCTCTCAAGTTCCTACAGACTTTGCTGCAATTAAAGTCCCCTGATCCTGCTTTGCCACCTCTCCTCCTGCCCCCTACATCTATGCACACAGTACTGCTGTGACTCTGGGTCGGTATATGTTAGCAGCTGTCCTCCAGAACATTGCCAACCCTAGTCAGTGGGCATTCATAGGTGGCTGTCATTTCCCATGTGGTCTGGGAGGCAGCTGACCTTAAGTTGATCAGATCAATGTATTATCAATAACAAATTTTTTTAGTTACAAACATCTATTGAACAGCCATAAAAGATTGGAAATAGTATCCAAAAGGATTAAGCCCAGAAAGAAAGAATGCTTGTAGGAAAGGAAAAAGACTCCAAGAAATATTTCCAAATTAGCCACCTCAGAACAAGAAGACTCAAGAGGATATGTCATTGTTTGGGGAAGATAACAAAAATTAATAGATAAGAGAGCAGGCAGAGCTGCTAACCCATCATTGCATGCTCAGGGAGAACGGAACCGACTTGACACTAAGAAGACAGTAAGAGATCCAATGAGGGCCATTGCCAGGTTCAGTCCACCCCAGAGCACTGACCTCGCCTGCAACCTTATCCTCAGAGTCCCTGTCAGTAATCTTAGGGGATCTGTGAGTATCAGAGAAGTGCTACCAGTCAATAAAAGAACTAATGTCTCCATTTTCAAAATGATGAAAATGATATATTCTAAAAAATCTTTTTTTTTTTTTTTGAGATGGATGCTCACTCTGTCTCCTTTAGTAGAGTGCTATGGTGTTATCACAGCAACCTCCAACTCTTTGGGTTCAAGCGATCCTCTTGCCTCAGGTTTTCTATTTTTAGTACAGACAGGGTCTCACTCTTGCTCAGGCTGGTCTTGAACTCCTGAGCTCAGGCAGTCCCCCTGCCTCAGCCTCCCAGAGTGCTGGGACCACAGGCCTGAGCCACCACACCTAGCCCTGAAAAGAAATCTTGATGTTGGTCTTTGTCAACATCAAATGGGTCATTGAACAGATGGTATGTGAGACTTGGAAAATGGTAGTTTTAGAAACCAGTATGTTTTCTCTAAGAGTGAGGTAGGCCAGTTTGAGTGGTTTGAGGGCACTACAAAGAAAGAGGTGCTCCATTCCTCGTGGTTTGTGGGACAGGGAGACGGAACTCTCTTTGTCCACCAGCACAGGGCTCTCCTTCCCTACCCTTAATTCAGTGTGTCAGGACAAACATGCTTGGCCCTGTGATATAAATACTCCTGTGTTCTGCTCCCCAGAACGCTGCCAGGAAGCAGAAAGTCTGAGGGAGTCTCTGCTCTCCTCACGATGCCGGCTTCAAGAGTTGGAAAAGGAGCTGGAACACCAGAAAGTAGAAAGGCAGCAGCTTTTGGAAGACTTGCGGGAGAAACAGCAAGAGATCTTGCATTTCAGGGAGGAACGGCTCTCTCTCCAGGAAAATGACTCCAGGTAAGAGGGGGCCCATGGATAAAGAAGCTGGCCCCATTTTTCCATTAGAGCAAGGGACATTGGTTAGTGTATTCTCTTGGAAAACCCAGTTTCCCTTCTGCTATTCCTGATTTAGTGGTGGCTTTGAGCAGAAGGAAGGACTTCTCTGGGAGTATCTTTTTCACTCCAAAGTTAAGAAAGAGAGTAAATCCATGTAACAGAAGGCTTCAGCATTTCAGAGACTGGAGAGAGAATGTTTCTGTGCTTCCAGTTAGAAATAGGACATTTGTCACACCATGACTGAGAAAGCTTTTATACTAGCCATGAAGCTTTTTCCCAATACAAGCCCTGTAACTGCCTGTCACTGTGAAAAAGCCCCGTGGGAGCAGTTAGAGGACAGCTGGTGTTTCTGTCCCACTCCTGGCTAATGTAGTTAACGTTATGCCTTCAAGCAAGTGACTCTACTCCTCCCAGCGTCTGTTTTCACATCTATAAAATTAAAGTGATGGTCTTCATGACCCCCAAGTTGACTTCTGGGGGGGTTGGCTCCCACCTGATTGCCCCGCCTCTCCGTGGGTCCTTGCCTCTCCCCCGGCAGGCTGCAGCACAAGCTAGTTCTCCTGCAGCAGCAATGTGACGAGAAGCAGCAGCTCTTCCAGTCCCTCCAGTCGGAGCTGCAGATCTACAAGGCACTTTACGGCAATTCCAAGAAGGGACTGAAAGGTATGTGCTCTGTACCCACTGCTGTGAGCTCTCTGCCCTTGCTTAAGGTGCCAGTGAGGCCTTGCTTCCGGGAGGTATGTAGGTCATGACAATCTTCAGAGTTCCATCCCAGAAACCCCCCAGTCAGGCCAGGGGCTCCTGATGAGAAGAGAGTGGAGCTCTCATACACAGAATCACAGGTGAGATGCTGGTGATGTGAGCAAGATCCAGTCTGAACATCCTTAGCAATGGACCATAAGACTAAACTTGACCACTTAGATGGCCAGAGACAAGTTAGTTACATGTCTAGATTATAGCTTTAATTTCTTTTAGAGAGATAATGTCTCTCTCTCTTGCCTAGATTGGAGTGCAGTGGTAAGATTATAGCTCACTCAAACTCCTAGGCTCAAGCCATCCTCTTGCCTCAGCCTCCTGAGTAGCTAGGGCTATAGGCATGTACCACCATGCCTAGATAATTGTTCTTATTTTTTGTAAGGCTGGTCTGGAACTCCTGGCCTCAAACAATTCTCCTGCCTCAGCCTCCCAAAATGCTGGAATTATAGGTGTGAGCCACAGCACCTGGCTATTTTTTTTTTTAAAGCAAAGAATTATCCTAATAATATCATCATTTTAAAAGGTCTTGAATATTGTAAGTAATGCATACTGTCAACCCATATCACTAATGTAGCAGGCTAATGCACACCGACTGACCTATCCCTCATGGGAAAAGATATGAAAACAAAAAACATTATAGAAATACCAGTACTAAGACTTAAATTTCATTATGTGTATTTCCTACCTGCTGAAATAATAATATAGTATTTGAGAATCTTGGTATATTTCTCTATCTTTCTTAAAATGGAAAAGAGTATTTGAAGCATAATGTTAATCCATCACAGCAGGCTGGAGCAGAGGGCTGATGTCAATGTGATGAAATTTGGCAAAGATAGAAAAACAAAAATCCTGAGCTTGATTAAAAATGTCAGTGGCAGGCTCGGCGCCTGTGGCTCAACAGGCTAAGGCTCCAGCCATGTACAGCTGAGCTTGCGGGTTTGAATCCAGCCCGGGCCGCCAAACAACAATGACGGCTGCAACCAAAAAATGGCTGGGCATTGTGGCGGGCACCCGTAGTCCCAGCTACTTGGGAGGAGGAGGCAAGAGACTCGCCTGAGCCCAGGAATTGGAGGTTGCTGTGAGCTGTGATGTCACAGCTCTCTATCCAGGGTGACAGCTTGAGGCTCTGTCTCAAAAAAAAAAAAAAAATGTCAGTGGCAAAAATGTAGGATGGAGGGTTTGGCTCTGTAGCCATTCAGGGATGTGAGGGTGGGGGGTTTGGCAGAAACATGTTTCAGTAAGTGAGTTGAGGCCAAGGGAGCTAGAAAGGCCAGTTCAGCCTGTGACCACAGAAGTGTGTGGCGTCCACACACAGAGACCATGTCTGAGCTTTGCTTGACTGAGGGCGCCATCTGTACAAGGGCATTGACACTCTAAGGAGCACAAGGAGGACAGAGATCATAATGGTGTGAGACCAGAAATCTAGAAATGGTCAAAGAAGCTAAAACATTTGAGGCTCTGAAATGTTCATGAGAAGATGAAAACTGGCTCCAAATATTTAAAGAACTTTTAGGTGAAGAAGAACTGATATGTTTCGTGTCCCTTCTGACATGACTGAGCGAAGGGAGAAGGGCAATGGAATTTAGATTAGCATTTTTACTATTCAGGCAAATTTAATTTCATATAACGTGATTTAGTTTCCTAAGTTGTTAAAGAGAAGGTGAACTAGAACTTGAAGACATATATAGGGGACTCACCGGGCAAACAGAACAGCTTAAGCACAAAATCATGATGAGTGTCAGGTCTGTGGGGAGACAAGCATGCCCACAGGAGAAGCTTGGTACCGGGGGTAAGAAGTCAGGTTAGGGGACCAGAGAGTGGCCAGCATTCAGATAGCCTAGAAATCAGGATAAAAGTTTGTATCTATGTAGTTGGCAGTGAAAAGAAGTATTTTTTATTTCAAGCAAAAGAAGTACATGATGAAAACAGAACTTTAAGATGCTAAGTCTTGCAGTACATGCTGGAGTTGGGAGATATTAGGATCCAGGCAACCTATTGAATGGGTCTAGTGATGTTCTGGGGCATTAAGAGGCGAGAGTTTACTACAAGGTGCTCTTGGGAAGATAAAAGCATTTGGATAGATGAGAAAAATTTAGTGAACATTTAGATTTAGAAAGAGAGGTAGGAATATCGTGGAACTCTGGACATAATTCAAGCACTTTACGATAGATTATTTGCCAAAGCCTCTGAAACCACTTCATCCTGAACTATGTCCCCTCTCGTGCCCTCCTTCTAGTTTGTGAGTCTTTCAGGATTCATTTCTTTTTTTTTTTTTTTGAGACAGAGCCTCAAGCTGTCACCCTGGATAGAGTGCTGTGGCATCACAGCTCACAGCAACCTCCAACTCCTGGGCTCAAGCGAGTCTCTTGCCTCTGCCTCCCAAGTAGCTGGGACTGCAGGC
>CAUYRH010105258.1:0-13902 GCA_963574655.1 Perodicticus potto | reverse complement strand
AGCAAGAGCAAGACCACATCTCTACTAAAAAGAGAAAAATTGGAGGGCAGCACCTGTGGCTCAAAGGAGTAGGACACTAGCCCCATATGCCAGAGGTGGCAGGTACAAACCCAGCCCAGGCCAAAAACCCCAAAAAAACATCAAAAAAAAAAAAAAAAAAAAAAAGAATCCTTGCTAAAATGCTAATATGAGCCACAATTATTAAAGCCAACTACTTCTATTTCTTGGGCCCTTATAACACAGAATCAGAATACAGAGTATTTCCCATGCATTGACCTGTCTGGTTCTCCCAATAACCATGGCATATGTACTATTATTATCCCCTTTTACAGATGAAGAAATAAAGGCTGGGAGGGCAGCTTGCTTGCCCAGGGTTAACCAGCTATTAAGTGGTAAACCAGGTCTGTCTCTCCCAAGGGCAATCAAATGGCAAGCATCACTCTTCTCAAGTAAATTAGGGACTTTTCCCAAACCAGCCCAAATGAGTTTGGTACAGAAAACACAAAAACACACATCCAAGCCTTTTTCTTACAGGAAAAAACCATTACTTCCGGAAAAAAACAAAAACAAAAACAAACAAACAAAAAAACTTTCTTGTGACAATCTTTCAAAGAATATGAGGCATAAGAACTGCACAAAAGTTGCTTTGGCCAATGCAGATGGTGTATTGGGTATGGGTGAAGGCCATTTCTCCCCACTCCTGTAATCTCCAACCCCACCCCATCCCAGGCCAGCTGAGAAACCTGGAGTTGAGGGGACTTTGGAGAGCTGGTTTCCTTTCTTTGCCTTCCACTACCAATTCCCTCCCTTAGTGATGAAATTGGAGATGCCAGGGGCGGGTGTGAAATGCCAGGTTCTGGGTCAGAGGCTAACCTGAAAAGCAGACTTTGGAAACCTGGGTGAAGGTTTGAACCAATGTGGGGATTCAAAGGAGGTACTTGCAATCAGCTTCAAATGCATTCTCTAACTGGGCAGTCAGACACCCTCTGTACCTTCAGCCCCAATCCCCAGCACCCCACCCCCACCCCAGCAGCCACCTGGGCACTCCCTCTGAGAGGCAGCCTTTAGGTCAGAACAATAAAAAACTTTCAGCTGTAGCCAAAGGCTATAAAACTCAGCCCTGCCCTGTTGCCTCTTCCACAGTCTTGGCCACAGCCTTGGCTGCTGGGGAGGTCCCAGGAATGGGAAGTCTCTCTCCTGGGCTCAGTACAGCCACAGGAGGAAGGCCAGTGGGCAGGAGGGTGGCTTGAGGCTAACTTTCAAGGCCACAGAGCTGGGAGGGATGACAAGATCCCCAACTCTAGATGGATCCAACCACCAACTTAGATTTTTCAGGAACAGAACACACTTGATAAAATTCCTCTGAAGTTTAGGTGGGGAGGCAGGGGGTGTTCTGGCCCTATCAGCTTCTGTCTCTCCACAAACTAATCTGTCTCTACCTGCATCTGAGAACCTAGCTTAGGCCTGTTGAGTAAGGATGGGCCACAGAGTCTCTCCATCTGTAAAGCTCATCCCCTTGCCCCCTTCATCCCCCCACTGATCCACCTGAGTCCTACTCAATGAACTCAGAGGCCCCAGGCCAGACCAGCAGACAAGCCTCACCCCCCCACACACACACACAGAGTCCATCAGCAATACCCCCCACTCTTGCTATCTATGGCAATCTGTTGGGTCCCTAGATGACTCCCCAGACTCGTGACCTCTCCTCTCAAGCGCCCAGTCCCTAAGGGGAAGGAGAGACAGGGAGCTCGGGCCCTGGGCTTCCCCAGCTAAATAATCTGTCTTACCTCTGTCCTCCCCAGAGACACAGCCTCACAGACCTCTCTACTGGGAGAGAGGCTGGCAGCAGGACACAGGACACTCCCTTTGAATACCTAAAACTCACCCACCCTCTTTTCCTCCAGGTTTCCTGCAGCTGGGTCACTCTTAGTCACTCACCATCCTAGCAGGCTCATTTCCTGATAAACCCCCAGAACATGTCCACCCTCCCCCACCCCACAGGGGGCCAGGCCCACCTTCTGGTTCTAGCCACAACACACACACACACACACAGACTAGTCTCAGAACCCTCTACCTCCAATCTGGGCTAAAAGGGGTGGGCATGGGAGGGTGTCTGCTTCCCCCCCTACCAGGCAGGGTAAAGGGTGCATTTCTCATAGAGGGAGGGGCCTCTCCTGGAGTATCTCCCATCAAGCATCCCAGCCTTCCAGACCAAAAAGGAAAGAAAGCGTCTCTGGTGCTTGCGAAGAACCAGAGACAGTTAGGTCTGCCCAAGAAAGTGAAATAGAGGGAGAGGTGA
This sequence comes from Perodicticus potto, assembly GCA_963574655.1. Classification (NCBI taxonomy): domain Eukaryota; kingdom Metazoa; phylum Chordata; class Mammalia; order Primates; family Lorisidae; genus Perodicticus; species Perodicticus potto. The sequence continues at coordinate 11,603 of CAUYRH010105258.1, read as the reverse complement.
TTCAGGAGCTCAAAGATGTCAGGGGTGGGAGGCCTCAGTCACCTCACTGCCCTGTACAGAGGTGAGAAAACAGGGCCCCCAGAAGGAAAGGGACTTGCTCTAGACCCCACCGCAACGCAGTGAGAATGCAGGACCTCCTACAGCTAGCCCAGGGTGTTTCCCACCGGGGCACACAGAAATTACTCCAAGGAGGGCTTTGGGGTTGTTAACCCTAACTCTTCCGAAGGAGGGCCAGCGCATGAAGGAGGAGCTGGGGGAAGGGACTGGTGGCCAGTGAGAAGGGGTTTGGGTATCTAGAGCGAGGGGTTGAAAGTTTGGAGCAGTGGGTGACAGGGCAGCAGAGAAGTTCCTAGGGGAGACTGAAGGGCGTCAGGTCTGGGCCCGGGAGCGGCACAAAGAAGCGTGACCGTGGATATGTCGCGTCCTCCTCCTGGGCTCCCGTGCTCCCGAGATCCCACCCGGGCGAGCGACGGTGCCTCACCTTCTTGAAGTCGGCGGTGAAGGAGACCAGGGTGCCGTCGGGCTTACGCAGCTCGAGGCTGATGCTGTCGGCGTCGCTGTCCGCCTGCAGACTCTCCTCGGTCACCTGGCCGTCGGGCAGCCGCACGCGGACCCGCAGCTCAGCGGGCGCGCCGGTCCCCGCGCCTACGCCGCGCGGCGCCCCGAGCAGCCGCACGAGCAGCGGCAGTAGCAGCAGCAGCCTGGGGCGCGCGGTGGGGACCCCGCGGCGGCCGGGCGGGCGCATCCCCGGGGGCCGCGTGGGGGCGGGGAGAGATGCTGGCCAACTTCGCCCGGAGTTGGGGGCTAGTCTGAGCGCCGGGGGACTCCGCCGCAGGAGGGTCGCGACGTGGCGCGGACTCACGGGGGCTGCGCGCCCCGGAGGCTCCGATCCGAGACCGCGCTCCCCTCCCTCCCGCCGGCCCAGCGCCGCGGCCCCCGCGGCCCCGGACTCTGGCGCTCAGAGACTCTGTTTTGCACTTTTCATTCAATCCTACCCCCCGTCACTTCCTTCAGAAAACAAAACCCAGGAGGACCTGCCTTAAAGAGACCGCGCACCTCTCAGCCCTTAAAGGGCCCGCGGCGGCCGGGCAGGGGCGGGGAGAGCGCCCCGCTGCGCAGCGGCTTTGTGGGAAAGGGCTTCCCCCCCTCTCCCTCCCTCCGTCCCGGCAGCGGCCGCCACCAGGCCTGTGTCAGAAGTCCGTACTCTCGGCAAATCCCTTCCTCCCAGCGGGGGCGGGACCGGTGACTCTTCCCCGCCCCCCCTTTTTTGGCTGGTTCTTGTGCCACGTGGATGAAATCATCAGGGCTTGAGTTTTTAGGGGTTTTGTTGGGGCTTTCAGTTTCTCTGACGCGGCGAATTTCTAAAAACTTTCTGCAAGATTAGACCTCACCTTGCTTCCTGCTGTGTTGCAAAGAGTAGGGAGCTGAGGGTCTTGCCCGGCTTTAACCCATCAGGTGTGAGATGTCAAGTCAGCCCGGCGATCCGCGCTAGGCCCTCAGCCCTCAGGCTTTCAGAGTTGGTGAGCTCTGGGTAGTTTCTTTTTCACATCTGTCTCCTTCACTTGCCGCGTTTAGGCCTTTCCGTAGCCCTGCTCACCTCCCCAGGCACCGTTTTTTGTTTGTTTTGTTTTGTTTTCCTCCAGGAACAGACTGAGCAAATGCCGGGAAACATTAGATTCCAGGTCACTCCGGAGACTTTCCAGGGACACTGGGGCTCCACCATGGAGGGCTGTCTCCCACATGTCACAAGACTATACGCCTTCCCCACGCTGCATCCCAGCAATGAACTGGATGGAGACTAGGAGATCGGATTCCTGCCTCCTCTGATTAGCGATTTAGGCGGGTTTTAAAAGTTCTTTGGACTTCAGCGTCCCCGTGTGTACTGAGAATTGCTGAGACCTACACTGTCCTGACAGACCAGGCACCAGCAAGCCCCAGGAGGATGCTCAGAACCATTTTCCCCTGATGTCCCCTTCCGCTTCCTTTGTGGTCTGGATCACAGATGGGTGGAAACTCCCTTCTGCTCTGCAGTCCCCTTCCCTTCTAGGGCTTTCCCAGCACAGGGTACTGTGAACTGCAGGGTCCAGCCAGAATCTACCCAGACCCCTTGCTATTTACACTCTGCTGCCTACATTTAGGACTGAAAGGGATTTAAGAGATTATCTAACTCAGGATTTTCCAAATTTGCCTTACCTAAAGAATGTGGATACTTGTTAAAAACACAGACTCCTAGGTCCCTAAATCTAGGGAATTAGACTTTCTAGTGAAAAGAACTGAGAATTAGCATTTTTAACAAGGGTCCACTCCATGCTTGATAGGGGTTGATAGTAGGCACTTGTCAGAGGCTTAAGCATAGAGGATCTAAAACAAACAGCATCTTTCCTAGGGAACCACCTGGTCCCTAAGGAGTTTATCTTCACATTAGGAAGCTAAAGCAGACTGGTAGAGAATAATTGGATTAGCACTAGGATTTCTTACTCCAGGGACTCCCATCCTTAGCTGGCAGCACTGAAGATTAGAAATGCCCAGGGTCCCAAAACTGGTCTTCTTTCTCATCAGATACTAGATCTCAATACAGCCTTCTAGCTAGGTCTTCCCACATGAGTCAGCCCACATAGTCACTAAGAGCCTCACCCACATTTCCTAACTTCCCCCATTTCAGGTCCTGTCCCCCATCCATCAACAAATCTGCCCTCAGCCATGTTCCCAGGCCCCTACCTCTCCCTTTCCAACAAGAGTCCTGAAATAGGCAAAAAAGCTCTGGATGTCTGGTTTCTTTGTCCCAGAGTCTGTCTTTGTTGCTGTTCAAATTTTGGATTTGGAAACAAGGATGGGAGACTTCATCTCTTCCCACCCCCCACCCACTTTCTCTATAATCAACTTCCTTCTCTACTTTAAAATCAAACCAGATTTTTCTTTTATTTATTTAAAGACAAAGTCTCACTCTGTTGCCCCAGGCTAGAGTGCCATGGCCTCAACCTAGCTCACAACAACTTCAGACTCCTCGGCTCATGGGATCCTCCTGCCTCAGCCTCCCAAGTAGCTGGGACTACAGGCACCTGCCATGACACCTGGCTAGGTTTTTTATTTTTAGTAGAGATGGGGTTTCACTCTTGCTAGGCTGGTAACTCCTGAGCTCATGTGATTCAGCTGCCTCGGCCTTCCAGAATACTAGGATTACAGGCATGAACCACTGTGCCTGCCTGTAAACCTCTGAATTTGAAGTCTCACTCCATTACATGAGCACTATCTGCCTCTGTTCCTCCTCTTCCTCCCTGTTGATTAAACCTAACCAACTCTTCAAGCTCTAGACGCAGGGGTGTCAAACCTGAGGCTACAGGGCTGGGGGCAGATTATTTGAGGATTGTTTTGCTTATCTGTGGGGTCAGATATTGTGAAAAGTATGTATGGACCTTTTACTCATCAGCTTTCTGTAGTGTTTGTGTACTTAATGTGTGGCCTGAGACAACCCGTATTCTTCCAATATGCAGCAGAGAAGAAAAAAGGTTGGATGAAACTCACGTTTCCCAGGAAGACTTGCTCAGCTGCTTACTTCCCTATAGCTCTATTGGGCACTGCTCTCTCTTGCCTCTGGACTCCAATGGTAACAATTATTAGTACAGCAGCTACCACTCATTTTATTTTTATTGTGTCAGGTTCTGGGCTGTGTTATTTTTATATGGCTCATCTTATTTAATTCTCATAGTAACCACCCAAAGTAGGTTCTATTGTTAGCCTCTTTTTTCCTGACTAAGAACCCAAAGCTTAGAGAGGTTAGGCAACATACACAAGGTCACAAAAGTAGTAAAACCAGCAGAGACTCCAACACAAGTAGGCCTGCCTGACCACAAGCCCTTGGCCTTTGTTTTTGAGACAGAGTCTCAAGCTGTCACCCTGGGTAGAGTGCTGTGGAGTCACAGCTCACAACAACCTCAAACTCTTGGGCTTTAGTGATTCTCTTCCCTCAGCCTCCCAAGTAGCTGGGACTACAGGCACCTGCAACAATGCCCAGCTATTTTTGTGGGTTTTTTTTTTTTTTTTGGCTGTTTTTGGCTGGGGCCGGGTTTGAACCTGTCACCTCCAGCATATGGGGCCGGCCGGCTCCCTACTCCTTTGAGCCACAGGTGCTGCCCAATGCCCAGCTATTTTTTTGTTGCAGTTGTCATTGTTGTTCAGCTGGCCCAGGCCTGGTTTGAACCCGCCAGCCCTCAGTGTATGTGGCTGGCGCCCTACTCACTGAGCTATGGGCACTGCCCAAGCCCTTGGCTTTGAAGCACAGTAGCGCCTGCTTGTCTATAACCTTTGCTTTCTTCCAGTCCCATTTGGGCACACGTTCTGTGCTATCTTCTCCTGTTATCTAACGGTTTCAAGTGTGGTAATCTCCTATCTCCAGGGAAGCTGTCAGTTAGGTCAAACAGGCCAACCCTGTGCCCCTGTGAGGCTCTCAGATAGGTCAGACAGGCCAGCCCCATGCTGGGAACAGAGAGCACTTCCCTTAAACCATCCAGGCTTAGAAGCATCCATTCATCTTAAATGTAAAGGCCCTCAGAGGAAGAGTTCTAACAAGCCTAATTACCCTGACTACAACCAAACAGCCCTCATTGTCAGAAAGTTCTTTATGTCTAATCTCAAGCCCTCTGCCCCACCATAAAGCAATTTCCTTTCCTTTCTCAGCTCTAGCTCTTGGAAAGCAGTTGCCTGTAGTGGTTCCCGGCAAGGGCAGCAGGGTTTCAGTCTTGGAGCTTGGCCCCCTATTAAGGTGTGTGATACAGTGAACTTGTTTCCTCATCTGTAAAATGGGCACATGAAGGCTTCCCTTTCAAGTTGTTTTGAAAATTAAATTAAATATTGTGCATAAAACACTTCACAAAGTGTTTGGCAAGTCCAATAAATGGTAGTTACTATCATTTGAGACTGTTTCTTTCCCATTGTCTCAAATACTGAATCCTTGTTTGATTGTACAAGTCCTACCCAGCACACATGTACATATATGTTCTCAGAAACATATTTTCTCTTTATCCTATAGGTCTTTTATTTTTATGCTGCTTGAGGCCTCTGAAACTGGGAAATGCACATCAAAACCTCGAAAAGTACCTCCCCTTTGCTTTTTTCCCCTCCCTGCCTCAATTTGGCAGGAAGAACAATGTCATGCCGTCTCCCAGTCTGTGCCCAAGAAAACAGGTGCTGACAGGACCCTGGAGAAGACAGTGAAACTGAACCAATGACCTCTGTGGGAGATGGGGAGAGTGCCACAGGGAGCTTGTCTTTGCACCAGGGGAAAGATTTTTCTTCCCGTTTCTTTTTGCGGGTAGCTGTTTGGTTTGGGTTAGGTTACAGCCCTCCCTTTTGGGTAGGACTGGAGACTTGCACTTTGAGCCTGAAGGAGAAACGAGGTGTGGTGGGGGTACTTCCCTCTGACTCTCAAGGCCAATCACAAAGCTCCAGACACTTCATTGCCCTCGTAGAAGTACAAATTACCTTTCTGACATCACCCAATTATGCAGTTACATCAATCAAGGGTGTGGTGGGAAAGTGGATTGCAGAGAGAGCTGGCAGGGACAGAGAGTGAGTGGAAAGGGACGAGAAGTGGGAATGGCTAGGGCCCCAGGCAGAAAATCAACAGAGGGGAAGTTAGTTGGAGATGGACTGGATCAATGACTTTCAGGAAGGAAAAGGAAGCCTCTATGATCAGGACTGCAAGTTAAGGCAGATCTCAGCTCATAATTCCAGGCCCATGACTCTTGAAGGTCCCAAATGTATGAATAACTAACTGTCGCCTCTTCCACGCTAGTTCCTCCATGAGGCCTTTCTTGCTCCCTCACCCGGAGACTCAGTCACTCACTCATTCCTCTAGTCCAGGCGTCCTCCAACTTTTTAAACGGGGTCAATTCACTGTCCCTGAGACCATTGGAGGGCCGGACTGTAGTTAAAAAAAAATCTATGAACAAATTCCTATGCACACTGCACATATCTTATTTTGAAGTAAAAAACAAAACAGAAACAAATACAATTCACACCACCCCATGTGGCCTGCGGGCCGTAGTTTGAGGACCCCTGCTCTAGTCACTCATGTAGCACATGCAGAGTGAGTCACTGTGCTAGATGCTGTGGGCACAGCCGTGGAACAAGGCAGGCGCAGCAATGCTTTAACCCAGAGATGAAATCTATAGCTGGAAAAGCAGGCCTTAAATAAATGATGGCAAAACCAAGAATTTAAACTGTAGCTCTCATTAACGGTACCCTGGAGAACTAGGGAGACTCTAGCCTAGACCAGGAGGCTTTCTTGGGAGGTTTTGCTGAGTACAGTGTAGACTTTAAAAAAAAAAAAATGAATCAGGGCTTGGCGCCTGTAGCTCAAGCAGCGAAGGTGCCAACCACACACACCAGAACTGGCAGGTTCGAATCCAGCCCGGGCCTGCCAAACAACAATGACAACTATAACCAAAACATAGCCAGGCATTGTGGCGGGCGCCTATAGTCCCAGCTACTTGGGAGGCTGAGGCAAGAGAATTGCTTACGCCCAAGAGTTTGAGGTTGCTGTGAGCTGTGATGCCATAGCACTCTACCCAGAGTGACAGCTTGAGGCTCTATCAAAAAAAAAAAAAAGAATCAGGATGGATCAGCAAAGAGAATGTTCCAGGCAAAGGGAATAGTTCCTGTATAGGAACTGAGTCTTGGGGGCTTCCCAGAAACTTCACCAAGTATCCTGGGTGTGATATAGGAGGAGAGTTGGTCAGGGGCCAAAAAATTCAAGACTTTATAGGCAAGGTTGGCATTTGGGTTTAGCCTAAGAGCAATGGGCAGTTATTGAAAGGTGTTACGTAAGGAGGTGACATGATCAGATTTGTATTTTTAAAAAATCCCTCTGGACATGGATTATAGCCATCCAGATGAGAGGTGACTGTGGTGGTGGCAGTAGGGAATAGGAAGGTGCTGAACCTCAGCGGCATTTTGGAAGCAGCATTGGCTGTTTCTTGGACTAGGGTGCAAGTGAGAGGGAGAGGTCAAGGACGACCCCTGGTTCAGGTTTGGGCAGCTGATGGCACCGTCCTTTGAGATTGGGAAGCCCAATAAAGAAGCCCTTTGACGACTTTTTTGGTAGCTCTTCAGGTGCTTTTCACACTTTGCCTTTTGTTACAATAGTTTCATAGCACTTGTGATTGAAACTGGAGGGTACAAAAGAACCTAGGCCAGCTGTAAGTGGCACCACTCCAGTGAGAAGCTTGGCATTCTGAAGCCAGGCCTAGTCTTCTTCTTTCACACAACATGGAATTTCCATTTCATTGTCTGCCCTTAGAGTCTCTGAACCACCTGATGCCCAGCATGCGTGCCTTCTACACAGAGGTTGCTCAATGTATTTCTGTAGCCTGTGCACCTGGCGCTGTATTTGTGGGGGACAGGCTCTAAGGCACAGTCCCTCCCCTCAAGAATCCTGCCAACTGTGTGGTCCACAGAGAATTGGGACCTCCCAGAGCACGCTGGGCTACCTCATTATAAAGGAAGACCACATCCAGCCAGGTGTGGCGGTTCACACCTGTATTCCTAGCACTCTGGAAAGCCAAGGTGGGTGGATTGCTTGAGCAAAGGAATTCGAGACCAACCTTAGAAAAAGCTAGACCCTGTCTCTACTAAAAACAGAAAAACTAACTAGGTATTGTGGCAGGTACCTGTATGTCCCAGCTGGTCAGGAGGTTGAGGCAGAAGAATCATACCCAGGAGTGTGAGGTTTCTGTGAGCTATGAGGCCACAACACTCTAGCCTGGGCAACAGAGTGAGACTCTGTCTCAAAAATACATACATACATAAATACATACCACGGGCTCTGTTCTCCCGTGTCAGTGCTGCTCCCACACCCCGGAAAATCCCAAAGCATGCTGTAGAGCATGGGGAACACAGATATGTGTCCCTCTATGCCCCCCACCCACCCACCCATTCCTTGACAATTCCATCACCAAGGCACACACTCAGAGACCTCAGAGAAGAAGGAACTTGTTCACTGGTCTGCAGAGCCCTTAGACAGTATGCCCGCAGCAAGAGGGCAGGATCTAACAGGGTGAGTGTGCCCTGTGTCGACTACATTTTAATGGGTAAATACCCTTTCCTTTGTGCAAAGCTCTAAGAAAATTTATTACTTAAAAAAAGCAGTTGGGTGGCACCTGTGGCTCAGTGAGTAGGGCGCCGGCCCCATATACCAAAGGTGGCAGGTTCAAACCCGGCCTCGGCTGAACTGCAAAACAAAAAAATAGCCAGGTGTTGTGGTGGGCACCTGTAGTCCCAGCTACTCGGGAGGCTGAGGCAAGAGAATCGCCTAAGCCCAGGAGTTGGAGGTTGCTGTGAGCTGTGTGATGCCACGGCACTCTACAGAGGGCAATAAAGTGAGACTGTCTCTACAAAAAAAAAAGCAGTTGGGCGGTGCCTGTGGCTCAACGGAGTAGGGTGCTGGCCCCATATGCCAGAGGTGGTAGGTTCAAACCCAGCCCTGGCCAAAAAAAAAAAAAAAAAGAATAATAAAAAAATAAATAAAGCAGTTGGTAGGCTCTGCGCCCGTAGTTCAGTGAGTAGAATACTGGCCACATACACTGAGGCTGGTGGGTTAGAGTCCAGTCTGGGCCAGCTAAACAATAATGACAACTGCAACCAGAAAATAGCCGGATGTTTTGGCGGGTGCCTGTAGTCCTAGCTACTCAGGAGGCTGAGGCCAGAGAATCTTGTAAGCCCAAGATTTGAGGTTGCTGTGAGCTGTGATGCCACAGTACTCTACTGAGGGCGACATAGTGAAACTCTGTCTCAAAAGAAAAAAAAGCAGTTAGCCTAATGATTTATTGCTCTTGCTAAATGATCGTACCTGTCTTAGCTTGGCAAGAGACGTCCTACCTTCTTATCAAGAGGCTGAATATGAGCAAGTTGGACCAGGATAGGGGCCATTTTGCCCAGAGCCATTAGCTTGGCTCCTTTTCTTCATCACAGCTGTTGCAGGTTCTTTTAGCATCTTTAAATCTCTGGCTCCTATCTCACTGATAGTATCATCAGGACTTAGGCCAGTAAGTCTAAGTGCCCAGCATTACTCAGAGAAGGAGGGTCAGGGCCCAGTTCCTTATCTAATGGAAAAAGGGACACCTCCCTCTCCCAAGCTGGTGATCTAGAACCACCCTCACTCCTGTGACTTAGTTTTTTTTTTTTTTTGCAGTTTTTGGCCAGGGCTGGTTTTGAACCTGCCACCTCTGGTATATGGGGCGCTACCCTGTGACTTAGTTTTTAAAGATTTATTTTTCTGAACGAATAAATGATATACTATGTTTATTGATGGGAAAACAAAATGATAAAAATATATACATTTAGTGGATTTCCAATTAACATCTCAGTAGGGATTACCATTTTTTTGATAGATAGGGCTCATGCCTGAAATCTTAACACTCTGGGAGGCCGAGCCAAGAGGATCACTTGAGCTCAGGAGTTTGAGACCAACTTGAGCAAGACAGAGACCCTATCTCTATTAATAATAGAAAAATTGGCCAGGTGTAGCCGCTAGGGCCTATAGTCCTAGCTGCTTGGGAGGCTGAGGAAGGAGGATTATTTGAGCCTAGGAGTTGAAGGTTGCTGTGAGCTAGGCTGAGACTGTGACACTCTAGCCCAGGTGATGGAGTAAGACTGACTAAAAAACAAGTTTTTTAAATTGTCCTTGTTTTTTAGAGCAGTTTTAGGTTCACAACATTAGGTTCACAACATTTAGGTTAGCAACAGTGAGTGGTTCCCATATGCCCTCTGCCTCTAAATATGCAGATTCCTTCACCATCAACATCCCCCACTAGTTGGCTCAGTGCCCGTGGCTCAGTGGCTAGGGCACCAGCCACATACACCGAAGTTGGCGGGTTCGGGCAGCCTGGGCCTGCCAAACAACTACAACCAAAAAAAAAAAAAACAGCCAGGAGTTGTGGCAGATGCCTGTAGTTCCAGCTACTCTGGAAGCTGAGGCAAGAAAATCGCTTAAGCCCAAGAGTTTAAGGTTGCTGTGAGCCATGATGCCTCGACACTCTACCCAGGCCAACAGCTTGAGACTCTATCTCAAAAAAAACAAAAACAAGGATGGTGCCTGTGGCTCAGTGAGTAGGGTGCTGGCCCCATATACCAAGGGCGGCGGGTTCAAACATAGCCCCGGTCAAACTGCAGCAGCAACAACAACAACAACAAATTAAAAAACAAAACAAAACAAAAAAACAAAACATCCCCCACTAAAGTGGTAACTTTGTTGCAATTGATGAACCCACACTGGAAATCACCCCAGTGAAGAGTTTACATGAGGGTTCACTCTTGGTGCTGAGTGTTCTGTGAGTTTGGATAAATATCCCATTACAGTATCATACAGATGATTTCACTGGCCTGAATATTTCCTGCTCCACCTATTCGTCTCATTTTTAAAAAATGTATTTTATGGTTTTAGGCCATATGACAGAAAATAAAATCTGGGCAGCGCCTGTGGCTCAAAGGAGTAGAGCGCCGGCCCCAAATGCCAGAAGTGGCGGGTTCAAATCCAGCCCTGGCCAAAAACTGCAAAAAAAAGAAAGAAAGAAAAGAAAATCTGATCAATAATTATTTCAAATTATCTTCTGAGGTTTGTGGTTCTTAGAAAATTATTACTGCACGCCCTATGTTCTGCTTTTCTCGGTATTAGTTTATACACGTATTTCCATATATTGACACAGTCCACACATCTTAATAGTTTTTTTTTTTTTTGAGACACAGTCTCACTTTGTCACCCTGGGTAGGGTGCTTTGGCATTGTGGCTCACAGCAACCTCAAACTCTTGGGCTCAAGTGATTCTCTTGTCTCAGCCTCCCAAGTGGCTGGGACTACAGGTGCCCGCCACAATGCTGGGCTATTTTTAGAGATGAGGTCTCGCTCTGACTCAGGCTGGTCTCCACTGGTAAGCTCAGGCAGTCCACCCACCTGGCCTCCCAGAGTGCTGGGATTATAGGAGTGAGGCACTGCGCCTGGACACACACACACACACACACACACACACACACACACACACGTCTTTTTTTTTTTGAGACAGAGCCTTAAGCTGTCGCCCTGGTTAGAGTGCTGTGGCATCACAGCTCACAGCAACCTCCAACTCCTGGGCTCAAGCAGTTCTCCTGCCTCCACGTCTTAAGTAGCTGGGACTACAGGCGCCCACCATAACACCCAGCTATTTTTTGGTTGTAGCCGTCATTGTTGTTTGGAGGGCCTGGGCTGGATTTGAACCCCCCAGCTCAGGTATATGTGGCTGGCGTCTTAGCCACTTGAGCCATAGGCACCGAGCCTACACACACACACACACACACACACACACACACATCTTAATAATTATAGGGTAACCCATAGTGTAAACAGTTGACAGTTCATTCTAATCATTTGTTTGTTGTTATTTTTCTCCTATGTCAAAGATTTGTAGGAGACTACAAATTGTGATTCTGATGCTTTTGCAGAGATGCAATGCTATGCACATATACTTTAATTCATGCCTCCAGCTAAGCACCTACCTAGCTACGTCTGAGAGTGTCCCCTCTCTCTTTTAATGTCTGTGAAGGGAAAAGACCCTATCATATCCTGAGGGGACTCAA
>CAUYRH010105256.1:0-13360 GCA_963574655.1 Perodicticus potto | reverse complement strand
AGTGATTAAGAAAATGCTATGAGGGCTATCTCTCACAGTACGATCAAAATGTTTCTGATTGTATATGAAGCACATTCTGCCCTATGATTGCACCAATGTACACAATTATGATTGAATAAAATTATTTAAAAAAAAAATTCATTCCCTGGAAATTATTTTCTGTTCCCTTTAAATATGCTTATATATATATATATATATATATATATATACACCTTACTGTAGGTAAATTTCATTTGTTTCATGACTTAATTTTTATATTTTAGAAATACTGCTTACTTTTTATAGTTTTAAAAAGAAATTAGTTGTGATGACAGAGATACTAATATTATTCTTAGTTCAATAGAATGGATACTATATGAGCAATAATTGTAAACTTTGAAATGACCATATTTGCTTATCTACTTTCAGATCAAAAACTATTTAATGCAAAATAAAGAGGCCAAAAAAAGGTTCTGAAGATGCTTTGGCAAATCTATGTCGTCTCACATGGTATTAAATATTTGTATTTATTGTTTACTCGACAGTCATTTTCAGCAATTAAAAAGAGGTGTTTAATTTTAAATGTCTTTTTTTCCCATCATTGTATTTGGTACAATAGCTGATTGGATTATCTCATTTATTGTTCAATACTTTCATTTTTTGATTTGGCTTAGAAATTAGGAGCAAAGAAAGTAAAGTCATTTTTTTTTTTTATAAGAGACAGTCTCACCTTGTTGCCCACAGTAGAGTGCTGTGGTGTCACAGCTCACAGCAACCTCCAGCTCTTAGACTTAGGCCATTCTCTTGCCTTAGCCTCCCGAGTAGCTGGGAGTAAAATAGTCTGCCACAACACCCAGCTATTTTTTTGTTGCGGTTTGGCTGGGGCCGGGTTCAAACCTGCCACCCTTGGTATATGGGGCCAGTGCCCTACTCACTGTGCCACAGGCGCTGCCCCAAGTTAAGTCACTTTTCAAAGAAAATTCATTACTCCTCTGAACCTTAACTACAGCATCAGCATAACTTATGATACTACAGGTTACTTATGAAGTTTTAGTCTTTAATATTTCCATAATTGACCTAAAAAGGGTAAGTTTTTTTCTCTTAAATTATACTAAATCCACTGCCCTTCCCTCCCTTCTCAACATTTGCTGACTGTTTATTTCAGTATCAATACTTGCATGGAAATGAAGGTAAGAAATTACAACATATTACATTCTTCCTGGAAAGTGTAAAAAGGAAAAAAGAGAGAGAGGAATGATACAGTAGCAGCTACTTTTTTCCTACAACATTAGGCAAGTTTTAGATGATGATTTTAAATTTTTTAATGTAAATAAGTTTTCATTTTTAGCACCAAAATGTAGAATCTCCTGCTACTTTGTTGTTGAGCTTTTAATTATTTTCTGGGAGCTTTAAATTATTCTCCCACAATTTAGGGGCGATAATAATTCAGATTATGGAAATTGTACCCATACCATTTTATCTTCTATATAAATGTAGATTTTAGGATAAACATAGGGGCAAAGAAGAACAATAACAAACTATGTTCCTGGTAATATTGAAATTAATAATTCTGCCTTCCTTAATAAGAAAAGAGTGCCAAGAAATCAAATACCTTTTCCAGGTCTCGTGACTTACAGACAAATTTATTCCTTACCTCTCTGCCATTTTTTTTTTTCTTTTGGAACTTCTTTATGGACTTCCCATGTCCTTTTTTTTTTGCCTTTAACTCACTCCAACTAATAACTAATGAATTTTTTTTTTAATTCAGTAATAATTTTAGAAATCTTAAGAAAATTTTCTTCAAAGAGTACTTCTCGCTTATGGTGCTATTCTCGGGAAAATGCATTCTTGGTTGCACCTTTTTATGCTCTTGTTCAATCCTTGTCTGAAAGATGAAATATTGGGCTTGTAATGCTGCACATATGTTATGTAAATTATAGTAGCATTTGGATTGCTTTGACCTTTACAGCACTCTATAATTTGATTGGCTGACTAGTCAAGTTCATGGTGTTTACAGTCTTGCCCTTACTTGGATGGACATGATAAGATATTCCAATACAGCCAATCAAAAACTAGAATATCAAAAAGGTCAAAGTAGTATAATGTTTCCTTAAGTCACAGTCTTCTCTTTACTGGTCAAATAATACATTCTCCATAAGTATAGAAATCACATGAAATAAAATGTATCTGTTTTATTTAAGTCATTACATTTAATCAATGTAATGATCATTTTGATTATATTACATTGTTACCAACTTTCCTATTTTCAAAGTTGATGGTCTTAGGACTGCTTAGGTTTTATTAAAGCTGTGTTTTTAACAGATCATGTTTGATTTTTCTTGGAATCTCTATCATATATAGTAATATCATAGTGCGGTAAAAGTATATGTTTATTAAATAGATGAACAACATTTGAAAACTATTTTAAACCAGCTCATTCTCTTCCTCTTGCCTGTATGATAACACAGTATCCTGGTTTTCCTTCTTCTTGGTCTTCTTGGCAAGCTTATTTCATACTTTTCAGAGTTCATCAAGAAAATACCAGACCCTCTTCTCACTAAGAATTTTATTAAGTAAAACATATTTCAATTATTATCCATAAGCCAACATCTTTCAAATGTGTCTCCCTATTACTTTCTTCTGAATTCTAGTTCCACCTAATTGCCAACTTCCATTTTACAATTGAGTTCTACAGGGAACTCAATTTCATCATGTCTAAAAACCAACAAAACAACTCATCAAATTTGTTTTTTACCCCAGTTTCCTTGGCATCACCATCTAATTTAATTCAGAAGAAATCTAGTGGTCATTCTTGACACTGCCATACTCCTGCTTTAATCCAATGTAATACTAAAATCGATAGCTCTTGCCTCTATTTAGTGTATTTCCTTTCTCTTTCATCACTGGGACTTTCCTAGTGCTTTAAAAATAAAAACTTAACAATGCCATTTCTCCTCCATTCTCTTCCTTGTTAATATTCCGTTATTTGGGGGATGCAGACAAAAATTTCTTGTCTACAAGATTTTGCACGGTCTATCATCTGTCTCATTTCAAACAGCCTTCTATCCACCCCCACCCCGCCCCGTGCTTCAATGATGCATTTTTGTTCTTACTGTGTTTCCTGTTGCTTCTGCATCTTAGTCTGTCTAAATTCTTTCCCCTCCCCACCTATAAGAATGGAACTAAGAATAGGGTTTTTTGTGCACTAATGTGAGGAACTGTTCCTAGACAATATAGACACACCAACTATAAAGAAGTAAAAAGCATGTATAATATATTGTTCCATATTCTCTAGATCCATTGGAAATACCAGAGAAGATTTTTAAATTAAACACAGAGTAAAATCATTCCAGGTAGATAGAGACATAGGCTCTATGAAAATTGTTATCTAATTAATCTGGTTCACCAAGCTAAGATCAGGGGAAAAATGCAGAATATCAGTGCCCTCTATTGATATCTGTGCCCATGGCTCCAGACCGAGGCTGACTTGGTTTTTGCTCTTGGGCTATTTTTCCTCATGAGAATTCCAGTGGCTCAGAGAAGAATAAATGAGCCTATCTAAATTTTGTTGTATTCTTCAATACCTATGAAATATTCAATATTTGTACTTTCTAAAATTCTAAATTCTCTGTAATTTTTTTATTAATTTATATTTTATGTGTTCGTGTATATGCTCAACAGAGTATTGTTGAGATACTATGGTAGGAGCAGGGATATACAAGATGAACAAGAGCAAAGTTCCTAATTTCATGAAAATCGGAGTCTGTTGAAGAAGAGAGGTTTAGTGAAATAAACAGACAAATAAATCAAATATTGTACATAATAATGTGCCAAATGCAACTTTTTAATGCTTGGGGAATGATGGAGGGCACAACGAAGTTACCCTGCTTGTGTTTGCTGGGTGAGGTCCCTCTATTAATAGTGTCCCTCCCAAGAGCTGTGTCACAAAACAAGTGACCCATACTCCCATCCTTCCTTTGCTCTCACTGTTCCCCCATTCCCCCCACCATGTTTCCTGTTGCTGGCATCAATTGATCTCATATCGTAATTGAATACATTGGATTCTTGCTACTCCATTCTTGTTATGCTTTACTAAGAAGAATGTATTTCAACTCCATCCAAAGTCCCCATCCTTTTTAGTGCCTATGTAGTATTCCATGGTATATGTATACCACAGCTTTTTAAACCATTCCTGGATTGGTGGGCATTTAGGTTGTTTCCACAATTTGGCAATTGTAAATTGAGCTGCAGTAACAATCTAGCACAAATGTCCTTCTGAAAAATTAATTTTTTTTCTTCTGAGTAGATACCCAGGAATGGGGTTGCAGGATCAAATGGGAGGTCTAGTTTGAGTTCTTTGACAATTCTCCATACTTCCTTCTAAAAGGATTGTATTAGTTTTCAGTCCCACCAGCAGTGTAAAAGTGTTTCCTTCTCTCCGTAATCATGCCAGCATCTGCAGCTTTGAGTTTTTGTAATGTGGGCCATTCTTACTGGGGTTAGGTGAATGCCAAATGCAATTAAGGCAACATCTGCATGACATGAAGAAATCTAACAGAGGATACCAGTAGTCTAAGGAAGTCTTCTTAGAGGTAGTGGTGTTTGGGACAGAGCTCTGACTGATAAGTGTAATTTACCTGATATAATATCATATTGCTCCACTCTCTAGAATCCTCCAGCAGCATCCCACCTCCTACAGAGAAATTCAAAGTCCCGATCATGGCTTTCAAGGCTATTTCTGCAGATTTTTCCTCTCAGAATTTCACATGCTTTGCTTCCCTTTGGCACTCCATTACCAGCTTAAATTTCACCTTCACAAACTTCCAATCTAAAGAAACAGAACTTTGTCCAAATTGTGGGGTTTTTTCACTAATATTGTTCCCTGAAATTACCTATATCCTTGTTTATCACCTCTCTCTCTCTCTCAATACTAACTCCATGAAAAAATAATTTTTACATCTGTTCTTCCTCACTATATCTAAACCACTGGCAACAGTAGAAAGAGCACAAAGAAAGAGCTTGCTAAATATTTCTTCAATGAATGAATACCATTTAGATTAGATTCATCCTTCATGATGAATGTAGCACCTTTTAGATTTTGCACAGCCCTTTGCTTTGAAAAAATAACAAATTTAATTTTCAAATGTTTGAATTCATCTTAATTTAAATGTGAAACATAAATACACCAAAGTTATTAATTAAATAAGAATATAGTATATATTTAATATAACTGTGATAACATGCATGATGTATTTTCCATATAGCTATGTCCTTCTTAACCATGCAAGATTTAGAAATAAACAAATTAAATTCTGTTCACATTTTAAAATTGATTCTCAAAGTACTAAGATTAAGGGCAACCTTGGTTTTCCGGAAATATTTGCCTTTTTTGTCCCTTAGTCAAGCCAGAGTCATTTGGCATCCTTACAAAGACCGTTCCTGCTTCTGTGGGTTCTCAGCTATGTGTGGGAGAGACCAGGAATTATTCCTTTGGGCATTGGTATATTGTTTGATGAAATAGTCAGCAGAATTGTCAAAGGAGAAACAATGTAGGGGTTAAATGAGAAGCAAATTTATTTTGTCTCTTTTTTCCCCTATATGCTCAGTATAAAATGGTGGCTTTGACTGCTTGAATAAATTGATCAGTGAAATAATAACTTAGTTTCTTATTTTCATCAAGTATCTGTCTGAAAATGTAAGCAACATGTTTTAATGTAAAACCACTAGTTTTGATGAGAAACAAGAATGAGTCAAACAACTCCAGCAAAGTTAGCCGAACAATATTTACCAAATGAAGTCTTATAGAATATATTTGGCAACCATAAACTATCAAAGTACTTTCCCACAAGGCCAAATCTGAGTTCCAAAAGCCTTAGCATTTTCCACTAAAGTTACCTTAATGACAAAGGAATTGGACATTTGGGGATTTGGGGTTATAACCCAAAACCGCCTACTATAATCAAATAAGTTTTGTAAAATCCCATAGTTCATCATAAAATTCATGGCGATTGTGCTTTGTCTACCAGAAAATTTCCTTCTGTACTCTCACATAGCTAATTCTCAAGTCTTTGAGTACAATTATCCTTCAGGGAAATGTGACACTTAATTGCCAGTTCAAGTCATTGGCAGTTTGAGAGGGGCTATTCGATGTGGTTAGAAAATGAACTGTCACAGAATGCTGGAAAGAGGGAAATTGGTGATTATGGACTCAACCCTTTTGTCTTACAGAGGTTGTAGGATGGTTCAGCAATGTGCCTTGAAGTTCATCAGCTCCTAATTCACCCTTGACTTCCTCCTTCTTGCCACACTGTCTGGTCCATGTCCCACCAGCCCCCATTTCCCTTCCCCCCATTTCCTTCTCCTCATCGTACTGGCATCAATTGATCAAGTATTGCTTTTTCAATACTTGTCACTGCATTGCTTTACATGAAATTTCATGTTTCTGTGAAATTTGTTTAATAATAACACAATATGTGTATAAAATAATCAAAACATATTATGAGGTAAAGCTCATGGTAAACTCATAAATTTCAAGAGATGGGAGTTCATATTTAATAATGTTCAAAACACCTTTAATCTTTGTCTCATAAGAAACTGGAATAAGAAAAATGCTATATTTGTAGTATGTGATGGTACATGATAAAAAGAATTACAAAAGTGAATAGGGAAATAAATATGCTTGCCAAGTCTCTCCATTCCTGGAAATTTTAAAGATAGTATTTTTACTTTTGCTAGAAAAACATGGGAATTTTCTGCATTATTATCACCTATTCTCCGTAGCTGGGTAGTCAGCATTGTTGTGCCTTAGAAGAAGCACTATTACTGAAGAAAAAAAATAAATTCTTTCTGACTTAACTAGTTTTGTATGTATACTTCTATGGTAATGTATTAGACAAACCCATCATCACAATTAAATGTGAGAAAAGGCTTTGGCCATTTAAAGTACTTGACTTTTTTCTCATTCAAAAGAACAAAAACATTTCGTTCAAAATGAGGGAATCAACTGTACAAAAAAAGATGGAGTATGATTTTATTGGAAGACGACTAGGAACCTGGGGAATCTGTCAGCCCAGTTTTTGATTCTACTTTGAACCTAGTGTCACACATTTAATAATTTAGGGAGAACAGAATTCCCCTCTTCCTCTCCTCCTTCATACAGATACAAAATTCTTGCCTTGTAATCCGTGGAGACCTCCCCAAGGACCAGAGACGCATAGGATTAAAATCTGCAGAAAAGCTTCCAACGGCGTACGTTAGGTCTCCTTAGGAATTTATTGGCCAACCCATTTCCCTGTAGAATGGAAAGAGGATTTTAATAGAGGTGGACCGTATTGGTAGAGAGACCCTACCCAGGAGTTTCCTCAGATTTTGAAACCACTCCCCTGTCACGTGACTATTCTCTCATTGCCTGGCTGAGCAAGTAACCATTTTAATTAGACTCTGAGGCAAGCCACATTGTGTCCATGGTAACAGGTATAAAAAGAAGTTTTAAAAAAAAGGAAAAAAATGAGAAAAAAAATGTGATAACTGAAAATGTGTTTAAATCATGATAAAAGGGTTTAAACAGATGTTATTTTTTTCAAAGTGTTATTTTAAAAAAGAATTTTAAAGGGCTCTTGATATGAGAAAAAATCATTTTTGGATGTCTTTAGGAAAGGTTTCTCACTCCTCAATTCTGTGGTTCATGATTGCCATGGGTGAGTTAAGAGGTGCCAGAGGGGAGAAATCAGAGAATAAAACCAAGGTGCCTGCAGTTAGATGCTTACATTCGAGTGAGTTAAAGTTTCTTTAGTACTATTTAATAGATTGCATGTGTGACAGTCCTTTTTATTAAGGTTTGTGCTTAGACAAGAGAAAGAGCAGGACTTGGGTTTTGGAGACTGAAGCAGGTGTGCATAGATCTGGACATGTTGCTGGAGAAATGGGATCAAAGGAAGGGAGAAGAGCAGTGTGTCCTTAGATGGTAGAGTCTCTTGGTTTCCACAGTTGTAGATAGGTCTAAAACTACAAGGGAAAGTGATTTCATTATGTGATGAATTGGATCATGTCTGTATTATGTGCATTCATTGTGTGTGTGTGACAAGAGACAGAGAGAGTGCCGTGGGCCAGGGGCTGCCTCTGGCAGCTTTGGTTTTCAGAAGCAGTGTAAAGCCACGATGAACAACGACTTGTCCTGCTTGTGTTCAATGTCTGGTTTTCTGCCAGTGATTACCTTCTCCAGGAAGAGGGACTCTGCCACTTTGATTGAAATGGGTAATGACTCCCTAGAGTTAACTGTCCCTTGAAAGGCCCAGGCAAGTTCCATGGAACTAAGTGAAGGGTAAAGTTATAAGAGGAAACCCGTAGAGAGTAGGAGAAACTCAGACTTCAGTGCTGGCAGAAGGATGGCTTATTTTGGCTGGATTCCTCCTGAAGTTTAAATACCTACTGGCTGAAAGCAAATTGGACGTTAAGGAAAGCTGGAGTGCCCATGTAAAGGAAAACAAACAAGCGTGACCCCAAGTGGGTCTTGGAGGAAATCAACCCTCTTGTTCCTTTCCCTCAAATGTTGAAAGAACCGAAATATTGCTTTGTGTGCAACATAATTTTCAGTTCTTTGGCTTTTTTGTAAATAAACTGGTTATCTAAGAAAATACCAGTCAGTGGAGGTAAACTCTGAGGAGTAGGAGAGAATGTGGGAAAACAGAATAGAGTTTAAGAGACTTTATTTTAAATTTATGCCTTGATCCGATATTTAAATTAATGGGCTTCCTAAGCTTAGTAAGTCTATATTTATCATATAGGATAAAGAGTAAAACAGCATAGCAGTGATTATAAATCCTTTTTATTGAAGAAGGAATTACATTTCATAAATCATTCACAAATTGATATAGTAATTACATAAAGACATTCCTAATTATACACACACGTACACAGAAATTCACACACACATAAAAGAAATTCTCATACAAACACATGTACATATCCATACCTATATGAAAACAGGAAAAAGGTGACTATGCATGGGAATCTCACATTACAGATGAATTTCATTTCAGCTATTTCATTGCAATGTAGGTATAATACCCACTTATAATTAAATTCTATATCCTGAAGTTTCATTTTACGTTGTCCCAATTTGCCTGAGTGAAAAATTTTTTGTACACGTTATTAAGACGTTAGTAATAAAAGGAAGATCTTGTCCCAATGTGTGTTTTGGGGGATATTATTTCCAGGATATTAATAGGTGTTCCATGAGGAAAAGGTCTCCCTGACTATATATTTAGAAAAATGATAAGTTAAAGTCATTTTTTCATGAAAAACTTCAAGAATTTCAACTTGTTTCTTATTATGAACCTATCAATAAAAAAAAAGAATTTTTCACTTTTTGCCAGACACATTTGTTCATAGCAAGTTATTTTTCACAGTATCTTTTAAGAACAATGGAACACAAGATGCGATACATGAACAGATAGGATGTTGCTCTGGTTCAAATAGCTACTGAACAAACACAATATCCTTTTAAAATGAAGGCTAGGTGCTCACCTGGTAGGCCACTGAACAGCCACTTGTTTTGTTGGGCCATCCCCATGACAAGCATATGGATACGTACACTTACTGAATAAACAAACTAAACCCAGAAAGGCTGCTGCCCATGCAGCTAGCACAGATGAAGCTAACATTTCAAACACCTTTGTGTTTATTGTATGCTGTGCTCTACTAAGGATGTAAGCAGCCTACCGACTTTTTTTTCAAATGTAACATCTAATCAGGGTCCACACATGCACTATGTAAGTAAGGGCACAGTGAGAAAAAGTAAAATAAGTATCTCTGTTCATGTTATGATTTCAGAGATGCCAAATGGTGCCCCTTCCTCCAAATACCTTCAGAAACCATCTATGTGATGTAAAAACTGTGAGTAGAAATACATCTCTTAGAAGAGTTATTTTCTAACTTGAAAAATGCAAATATCCTTGCAAATTCTTTAAAGGCATTTTAATGCTTCAAGTTACCAAATCTGCATGAGCAGAGGCATTACTTAGAAAAAACTTTTAAAAATGCAGAGAACCCTAGAAAAAAAATAGAAAAATTGAACCCTATATTTTTCAAATATACTATCTAAAGCTTGAGTTTGGAAACCTTTATTAATATTTTGAAGTTCCCCAGGTAATTTTAGTAATCACTACTTAAATCTTTATCAATCTTTTCTCTTCTCAGTATGAATGGATTAATTAAAGAGACATTACGACAAGCATAGGTAAACTGCAAATTTGGAGTCACATGCTTTGAGTTGAAATCTCAGCTTCACCCCTTAATCACTATAAGACCCTGGATAAAGGAAATCATCCCCCTTGGCGTCAATGTCCTTGTTTTATATTGGGCCTACTAGGTGTGCACCTAACATCCATTTTAAAAGGATATTGTCTTTGTGCAGTAACTATTTGAACGAGAGCAGTATCCTCTTTGGAGATATTAATATTCCTCAAAAGTATTGCTATTGTTGTTAAAAGATATAATGGATGCAAAGAGCTGTTTGCATACTATATGCTTGTTTAATTTTATTCATGATGCCACATGGAACATTAGAACACTGTTTTCCGGATTGAGGAAGACAGGCTGCTACAAACGGGAAGGATGCGTAGCTAGGGATAGGGGCCCTTGTGCTTTCTTCTTGACTTTGCCTTGTTTTTAATTCTTCCCTCCCTGGGTCTTTGTCATCAGAACAGAACTGAGGGATACGTTAGCCTAAGAGGTGTTTTCTGGTCTCGTCGTGACTGAGTCCAGGAGGGATCTGATGTTTGTGAATGTTTCCTTATGGCAGCTATTGTCTCTCTGAGTAAGATCAAGTCTGTAAAGCAGAGCAGATCAGGCTCAAAGGCTCATCATCAATGTTATTGATTATATGTTATTGATTATATGTACTATTTTAGTACATATATGTGACAAAGAGAAGGATGCCCATGAGCTATTTTGAGAGTTTAGACAGTGGTCTTATGAAATAATTTCTTAAAGAAAATTCTTTTTAATGGTAAAAACAAATCAAAACTGAATTATTACAAAATAGTATGTGAATATGTAAATATAGCTTTGTATTTTTAATTGTGACCATTTTTATTTTACTGAATGAAAACAATATACAGGATCTCCAGTCCTTGTTTTTGTTCTTCTTCAATGATTCTTTGGACCTTATGACTCAACTAAACCTAAAAAATCCCAAATTATTTACATCATATTATGGAGCTGTTTTACATTGTATCCACTGGCTTCCATTTGAAAACTGTGCCAATTTACTCAAATTTTAAATCTTGATTTTAATTTTACAGCTCACAACAATCTCCAATTCCTGGGCTCAAGGGGGTCTCCTGCCTCCGCCTCCCAAGTAGCTGGGACTACAGGCGCCCACCACGACACCTGGCCATTTTTTTGGTGGCAGCCGTCATGGTTGTTTGACAGGCCCGGGCTGGATTTGAACCTGCCAGCTCAGGTGTACGTGGTTGGCACCTTAGCCCATTGAGCCACAGGTGCTGAGCCCATACGTCTATTTTTTAAGACACTTCTTGTGTATTAAACAATTATCAATCTCAAGTATAAAATCTCTATTTTTAAATTTATTAATGTAAGATGTGATCAAAGTGCTTATTAATGGAAATCAAAGGTTTCTACATAAAATGGAAGGGTAAAAATTAGTGTAATATTTTTCAGACAAAATTTCTTATTCTTCTTCAATGGCAGAAATAATTTTAAATTATGTCTCAGCATATTTATTGATATCACCACTTGGCATTAGAAAAAGTGAATGTTTTCATAAAATAATTTTGATTTACCTTTTTTATGGATATTCTGCTATAACTACTATAAGTTATACAATATAGATGTATAAAAAGAAAATTTAAAAATTTTCATTAGCCGAACCATCTTGACTATAACCTTTAAACAGACATGGACAGCCATAAATTTGGAAGGTAGTGTAGCAGCTGAAAAGAAATTTGTCTGCCAGCTCCCTCTATTACCCAGTGATTCCCTCTTAACAAAAACCACGCTACCTAAAGTTGATATGAAATTACCAATATCTGACCAGATTTTTATCTGGAAAAAATGGCAATTTCTTAGGGTCCTCTTAAGTATTAAGCCAGTTACCTGGCAGAAAATGGTCAAATTGGTACTACTAAGTTTAGCAAAAAGCACATTCTTCCCAAATAAAAAAGTAAAGAAAAAATCCCAGGGCAGAGAGAAATGCAGATAGAAAAATTAAAACAACAACTTATTGTAATTCTAATAATTTTATCAATTCAATAAAAGCATAGATTACCTTTTGTCATACAAATGTTAATAAGAATGAAATTTACTATAATAACTTCTTTTAATTTGTATTTCATTATAACTTCTTCCAATTACCCCCCCTTAAAATAGTGTGGGCCCCATTTTTGATGACATGAGAAGTCTTCTAAACATTCATTATGGTTAATAGTGCTAATACTTACAATGAAGCTCTTACAGTAACATGTGGTTTGTTCATTAAGAAATAGATAGAAAAAAGTGGGCTTGATAACAGAAGATGTACAGAAATAGACATGCTTTAATATCAAAATTTTACTTTCATTGTATCAGTTGTCATCAAAAAGTTTCAAAATATGAATCTTAATATAATCCTAGGAAAATAGCTCCAAGACTCTCAACTTCAAAATTAAAATCAATATTTAAGATTTGAGTAAATTGGCACAGTCTTCAAATGGAAATGAGTGATTACAATGTAAAACAAGCCAGGATAAGTTTAGTATGAAGGTAAAATTTACTATAATTATGTATGTCAAAAATGTTCACTGAAGCAGCCCATTCTACCTGCAAGTAATTTAAAAAATGGAGTTGGGGGAAGGAGTAGTCAATATATTTTGGAGTCAATCCCAGATCTCTTTATTCCACCTTCAAAGTTTCTCTTAACTAGTCAAACTGCTTCACTTTATCGTAAAGCAGAATATCCATGTCTCCATCATATATTACTTGTGGGCAAAGCTAGATTTATTCCACAGGGTAAGCCCCATGGAAGGTGAAAACAAACACCTGAATAAAAATTTTTTCAAAAAACCCTCGATTTCCCTTTTTCTTTTTCTCACTTCTCACTTCCTTTCTTCTTCCTTCTATTCGCCATCATCCTTTTTAAAGCTGATGCTCCCTGTGACACACAGTCTTACTATTGGCCTTTAATAGTGGCAGAGGGCAGGGGAAGGGAGATCTTAGGGAAGTAAGCTTTATGTTTTTCAATTTATCCATCAATAAGAAACATTTTAGTCTGTCAATTTCACTGGTAGTAAACCTATATTTACAATAGTTTCCTGGCCACGTAGCCTTAAAAAAAATATTAGTGTCGTCATCTCCAATACTCAAGAAAACAAAGCAAAAAAAA
>CAUYRH010105255.1:0-12406 GCA_963574655.1 Perodicticus potto | reverse complement strand
TGAAATATTTTGGTCATACTGTTAAACATAGGTGTTCCCTATTTAGTAGGTTTCACCTGTCCCTTCTAAGATGCACCATAAGTGTGATCCCACCATTTGCCCTCTTCCCACACAGCCTCCCCCTCCTCTTCTCTTCCTTATCCCATTCCCCATCTTCTTGTGCTATAATTGGGTGAAAGCCTTCATATGAAAGCTATAAATTAGCTTCATAGTAGGGCTGTATTCATTGGATACTTTTTCTTCCATTCTTGAGATACTTTGATGGTTTTAAGACTTCTCCTTACCTCTTAATCTTGGGATATCACTTAACTTTTCTAAGCCTCAGATTTCATATATATAAATTTTGGACAATGCTAGAACTTCTCTCTTTAGTTTGGGAAAGAATTGGTAGAATAATAGCTACAAAGATGTATATAAAGATGGTATGCACATACCCAGAATATAGTTAACACTCCTACAGTGACAATTATTAGCATACTTTGAATATTTAATCACTGACATTTCCTTTTGTATTTCCCAACTATTACCAGGATGTGAGGGTTTGGTTAGATGATTGATTGATTTTGAAGTTTAGGTATTAAAAAATAAAAATGTGAAACACACAAATTCAGTTGCAGTTTTTCCTAGTTCTATATGTTCCCAAATGGTAATAATCATGTTACCATGAAATCCCTTCATTTTGAAGTATGTGACACAGCTTCTGTCATCTTTATATTGGCCTTGAATCAATATGAAAGAAGATAATTTAAGATTTACTTTGAAAAGAAGGTAACTCAGACAGAAAGGAAGAAGGGGGTCCATGAAGAACACCAATCATAGCCAAGTTCTGACTCCAAAATTATTCAGTTCAACTGGATTATACCGCTACACATGGATAGAGTTGACGGGCCTTTTAAGTGACACTTTGATTCAGCTTTGTGCCTTTTAAAATTGCTTTGGGGAAAAACTGGTCTTCAAATTTGTGTCTTCCCCAGTCCACATCTAATTCCCTTTGGAGACTCTTTTTCTGTTGCTAACTTCACTCCCATTCATCTTCCTCTGCCACATACTGCAGCCAGTACTTTGCTCCAGAAGAGAGCTTTATTGAACTCCACATAAAATACCTTTTCATAAGCATAAAGCATATTCCCACAGATGTCATGGCCAATGCTCTAAGGTTCCTGATTAACTATAGTTCTGAAACCCAAATAATATAGGAATTCCCTATAACATTTTGAAGCAACTTTTCTCTGTAACTGATACATTCTGCTGTTTCCTTTTCATTTAGTATTTTTTTTCTTTCACAATGCAATGAAAGCACTATTGACATCCTTTTTATATATTGTTAATCAATAAACTACTTTGATAATTGGTGCAGTATGTGCTGAAGTGCATTTATATATTCTAAATCTTCCTTGTCTTCGAATCATGTACCTCTAAAAAGAAAGAAATGTTAATGTAGTTTTGGCTCCTTTTTTTTTTTTTCCCCCAAAGGCACATATTTAGTGGCAGTTATTTTGCAGCTAGTATTCCAATTCAAATGATCTGCTGTCCTAGTCTGTCACAGCATTTGACCTTGTATTCCCATTGTCATCACTGGGACAGCCCATGCCTTCCAATGAAACACACTGACCATTTTTAGCCTTATCTATTAATGTTGGAATGCCCAACATGGGCTTATTTATTTTTGCAAATGCCTTACTTTTTCACAGTTAATTTTTCTATGGGTTCCTTGTTAGGTGTGAGCAAAAATTACACTGCTTATACAATTTTATCCCAAAGGAATTATGTACTAATTTTGTTCAGGAATTTGAAGGATAGTATTAATTATTTATATTTTACAGAACATTTTAAAACCATACTTTCTGCCTCCAATAATTCATAATGAATAAATCAGTGTCATTATTCTACATGACAAATATGCAATATTAAACTATGTTTTACCATTAAGCTAATATGGTATTATTGATAGGTTGCCTTTTATACCTCTGATTATTTTCAGTAAATAGTTTTCATCAAGGATTCCCCTATGGTTCTTACCTCTGAAATGGAAGGCAGTTTGTGGCAGTTCTATTGCACTAGATTAGCCATTCTTTTAATCATGTCCCAACTGGCACGTGTGTAGAATGGTTGAACTGCTGCTCTCAATACACTTTCTAAAACTAATCTGGTATTTAAACTTCGAGAGAGGGATTAACCATGAAGACATTTGAATTTGATTAGCCATCTTTCACCCTGCCAAAATATCTTCAGCTGTCCCTACTTTTACTAATATGTATTCATCTCAACTTGGGTTTTTGGTAAGTTTAGAGCAATAAAATCGGTCAGGTGCCAGCACAAATTTTTAATAAGAATGATTGGTGAAGCCAGTGTTGGCCCTTAGCTCAGTCCATTTCCCAACCAGAAGTAAATAATGCAAGTTTGCATGTACGTCTAATTTATTTAATCTTTTAAAAAGTGTTTAATACAGTCACGCTTGACGATGCAGCACAATACCTAAAGGCTGGTATTAAGATATGTTTCTGATCCTCTGAAAAGCTGTTCTGACCCAGTAGGCTGTGAACATTCACAATAGCCCTCGAGGCAATCCTCCATGAGTAGTTTGATAACTGCACCTGGATTATTTGTAGCAAAGAAAATTTGCCATGTGCTCCATAATAGTACAGCCAGTGGAATGGTATGGGATAAAAATCATCTGGTGAATAATAGAGATGATATATCAGCCCACATAATAAAATACTTCATATAAAGACCTTCATTAATAATACTGATATAATCACATCAGAATGCTTTGCTGCAGCAATCTCAAATTATGTAGATGGAATAAGATGAAAAAGAGCAAGTAAAAATCATCTGCAACTTAAAATTATACTTTGTGTGTGCATAATATCCTTCTTTTCAGATTTCTGTTGCAAAAAGCATGGGCTTAGAGCATTTAAATTATGAACAGAACAAAAATGGATTACATACTTGAAATGAAACCATAGAACTAATTTATTTGAAATGTGAGATAATTGCAGATAAAAAAGTAGTATTTGCCAATGCCTCATCTGAACTTCTAGTCAAAAAAAAAACTGTCTTTATTAAAATTTTTTTTTTCCAAAAAAGTATTATGTCTTTTTTCTTAGGAAACTAGCACATCTACCTTGTTTAAATATATCTATAATTTAGAAATTATAATACAAAAGGTTTTTAACATAAATAATCATACCCTAAAATACATTATTTTCAATCAAACCTTTTACTATGAGAGAATGATGTTTCACATTCAGTTACATAAAGTAGCATGAGAGCTCCTGTGTACCATTTACCCAGTCACCCCAAATAGTAACATATTAGAAAACTAGTAGAAAATCACCATTGGGGTATTAATGTTGATAGTCAAGACACAGAACAGATCTATCCACTAGCCCAAGGATCCCTCATGTTGCCTTTTCTTGGGCCCCATCCACTTCCCTCAGACCCCACCCCTCCTTAGTTTCTGGCAAGCACTAACCTGTTCTCCATTTTTATAATTTTGTCACATCAAAAATGTTATCTAAATAGAATCATATAATATGTAACCTTTGGGATCACTTTTTTCATGCAGCACAATTCTTGGTAAATCCATGCACGTTGTTGCATGTATCAGTAGTCCCCTCCTTTTTTATTGCTGGGTAGTATTTCATGGAATGAAATGTACCAGGCTTTGTTTAACTATTAACATTAACCCACTGGAGGACATCTAAGTTGTGTTCAGTTTGGGACTACTATGAATAAAGACCCGATAAACATTAGTGTATAAGTTTCTATGGGAACATGTCATTATTTCCCTGGGATAAATGCCTAGGGGTAGAATTGCTGGGTTATGTGGTAATTGTATGTTTAATTTTTTAAGAAACCTCCAAACTATTTTCTCAAGTGGCTGTATGTAAATGTTTCTCTGTCTTTGCTCTCAAGATTTTTGTCTTTGATTTTCCAAAAACTTTAACTATTGTGTACCTTGTTGTGAATTTCTTTAGGTTTATCCTATTTGGGGTACAGTTTTTTTAATTTATAAGTTCATGTGTTTTGTCAAATTAAAGAAGTTTTCAGTTATTATTTCTTTGAGAACTTTTTCAGTACTTACCTCTTTCTCGTTTCCTTTCAGGACTCCAAAGACAAAAATGTTAGATCTTTTGTTATTTTCCCCTGGGTCCCTGAGGTTCAGTTTATGTTTTTTAGTCTACTCTTTTTCTGTTGATCAGATTAAGTTATTTCTATTGTTCTACTTCTGGTTCATTGATTCTTTCCTCTGTCTCCTCCATTCTGTTGGTGAGTTTTCTTATTATTGCGTTTTGCAGTTCTGAATCTTTGATTTGATTCGATTCTTCCTGGTATCGTCTATTTCTTTGCTGAGCCTTTCTAATTTTTTCATTTATTCTAAGTGTGTTCATAATTGCTTGTTGAAGCATTGTTATGATGGGTACTTTAAAATATTTGTCAGATAATTTCTAAAATCTCTGTCACCTCCGTGTTAGCTTCTCTTGATAGCCTTAGTTCATTCAGAGTAATTTTTAATTGAAGTGTGGATATCTTGGGTATTATGTTGTAAGACTCTAGATCTTAATTAAACCTTCTGCTTTGGCTCATTGTTCTGACACTGTTTTGACAGGAGAAGGAGGGAAGCTAATTCATGTTTGCGAAGTGGGCACAGAAGCTTAGGTCCCTCACTTAGCCTTGCTGAGATTCGAGGTGGGAAGGGTTTTTCATTTAGGCTGGGAGACAGTAGGAGCTCCTGCTCCCCAGGCATCCCTCACAGATACCACCATGGTTGAGGTGGGTAGAAGGCTTTGTTACAACCCCAAGTGGCTTTCTCCAGCCTCAGCAGGGGCAGAGAACTGGCCTCATTACTGCTGGGCATTGGTAAAAGCCCTGATTTTCTCCTGGACTTCCATTGATACCACCCAGTTGGGGAGGGGAGAGCTGCCTTGTGACTAGAGAGAGGCTTGTAGTCTGGATTGCCCATGTGGTCTCCACTAATCCTGCATTGGTAGGATAGGAGGGGTCTTCCTACTTCCCAGCAGGGATGAAAGTCCAGGCTCCCAGGTGGACCTCTTAGACACCACAGCCTGACGGCGGGCAGGGGGAAGTCTTGGCTCCCTACTCTTTACTACTGTCCTGGGGAGTGGGGCTACAGGTTTTGTTTTATTTATTCTTCTGTGTCATCATTGCTGTTATTGTTGTTTTCATATAGTGATGGCTAAAGAAGAACAGATAGTATTGTCTTAAAATTTTCTATCTTGCTAGGCCACCTTTTTCCTGGTCCTTTGGCTAGAGAGAGTAGGCTTCTGTAGAGCTTTTTAAAAATCTGTGTTCACTGGCCTTTTCTAAGTCATAGACTTCTTCACTACCAAGTATGGTATATATGAGACCAAACAAACAAATCAAAAAACAAAAATACCACGTAATTCACCCTATATCCTTCCTTGAGTTCCTTGAGTTCCAAGGTTCCTAGCTGGTCTGCCTCCCTTTCACTTTCCAGACTCTTCTTATTTTATATATATATATATCATATATGTTATATTATTATATATGAAACATATCAGTTTTATATATATATATATAAATATACATAACAGTGTTCTTATGTTATATATTAACATCTATCCATCTATCCATATATATACATATATATATGTATATAGTCACAAGGCAGCCCTCCCCTCCCCAATTGGGTGGTATCAAGGGAAGTCCAGCAGAAAATGAGGACTTTTACTAATGCCCATATTTTAATTGTACTTAGGAGGAGGAATAGGGAAATGTAACCCTCCTACTACTCCAGTTTCCTAGAAACACAAGTGTAAAATACAGTATTTTACACTTGCTCTTAGCCAAAAGGCTGACAAATGATTAAAAATACAATATATTTTAAACACTAAGGTTGTCACATTTTAAATATTACAATTGAATCTTTCAAAATACTTACCAAAAGGCTTTGGTTTCCTTCTTATCTATTAGCTTCTAAGTGGATTTCTGGGACATACAATCATAATTTGGTTTGTGGATACAAAAAAGAACTTTAATCTGATTTAGTTATAGAGAAAAAAATATCATTTCCTTTCAGTCAGTAATGATATCAAGATGATATGTAATCCCTTATCAGGTGAATTAGATGTGAACAAATCATATTAGATGCGTGAAGGTGAAAAGATGAATAAAAATGAAAAGATTTAGATTTCACTCTGCTTTGAATGCCAAAGACTAAAACAACTGGAATATTTTGTATTTTCACAAGTGGATAATTGTGTGTTTGCCTAGTAAAATGTCATATGTACCATCTAGTATTACTACAACCATCTTTAAATAATGAACAAAATAAAATCATTCCATTTAAATTGCAAGTATTCAGACCTACTATAACAATACAAGTCTCTATGTTGTGCTTTGTGCTTTATGCCCCATTATTTCCCTTCATAAAGCCCAAACTCCTCCAGAATGGGGTACAAACATAATCCATAGCTTCTCACCTCTTTTCTGAGTTATGCTTGGAAGATTTCCTCTCCCCTTTCCTCCCTTCATTCCCTTTCAAAACCCTACCATTTTTCAAAGTCTAACTCAGAAGTGGCAACCTCCATCCTACTTGTGGAGTGTGTTGCCCATTCTTGGCAATAAATGAATGGCCAAAGAATGATTTAGAATCACTCAAAGTTCAAGGCAGAGTAGGATGGAGAAGGAGGAGGTGTGGAGCATTAGTATTCCTTGTTGACACTATAGAGAATGACTTAAGGCGTGGAGGAGGAAAACCACCTGATATATGTCAGCAAACTACCAAGAGCTTACTGCTGTCATCAATCACTTTTAACAAGGAGTGGTTGAAATGAAGCTAAAAAGGAAGCCAAGTATCACATCCAGAAGGATTTTTACTTTGTGAAAACTTATATTTTGGTAGGTGGTACTCCTTAAGCATGTATGTAGGAAAAAGTAGCATAATTAGATTTGCAATTTCCTATGCACTCAAAACCCACTGCTCATGGCCCTAATCTGCCTTCACAGTATGAGATCCCCAAACCCTCATCAGATGTTTAACTACTGACCCTTTTCTGAACAAAATCCATACCTTGCCCACTAGATGATCTCATTGTGAAAAAGCAAGTCTCACTTTAATTCTCATCTACAAAAATATAAGTAACATTTTTCTGAGGAGGTTGTGAGCATTAATGACTTAACACATGAAAGTATCCAGTTTATTATTTGTCACTTAGTAGACATACAATATTTTTCCTTCCTCCTCCTAATTTATCTAAATCTATTGATACTTCAAATTATAATTACATGCATATGTATCCCTGCTATAACATTGCAAATTCCTTAAGGCTAGGACTAAATCTGAAGCAGTGACTCTTAACTGGGGACAATTTTGCCCTTTAAAGGACATACGGCAATGTTTGGAGACATTTTCAGTTGACTGTCTTAATGTATAACAGTCCCCAGACAACGAATTGCCCAATCCAAAATGGCAAACTCTGGTTTATTTCATCATTGTAGCCCAGGTAGCAATTAGCAAAGTTGCACATTGTAGGAGGCATTCAGAATTGTTAGAAATGTTTTGAAATTCCTTGTCTGCAGGTAAATTTCATAAATTGATGTTAGGGAGATAAAATTAAATTAGAAATTTATATAGTGTAGGAAAATTGGAAGAGAGTAGAGTTCATGAATTTTGATTAATTTGGGGGAAACAAATTTCCATTTGTGTTTAAAGGTGACCAAATTTAAAGCTCAAGTTCTCTTAATCAGCAAGCTTTTGTAACAAAATGCAGGAGGATTTACTTTTTTATCAAAGGAGCTCCCTGATGGTTAAAGAATGCAACTGAATACAATTAAAGGATCACTAGTCAGCAGAATACAGTGCCTTAGCTACATTCTGGGACAGTATACTTAATAACCTAGAATCTGATGACACTTCAATGAGAAGTTTGAACTTATTGGCCCTGAATCTCAGAATTTATCACTGCTTGCTACCAAGATTTTCATTCTGAAAAACTGAAGTGATGAGAAGCAAAAGAGAAGCTTATGATTGGGAAAAAAATGCTTTGCAAATATTTTAACAAGTATTCAAAACTGAAATGAAGAGCTAAACTATTGATAAATCCATAACACTTAGCCGCATATAGTAAGGACTTAACACAGAGGAAGAGACAAAAGTAAAAGCAGTACCCAAGTGACTTAACCAAACGCCCAAAATCTCTTCACCTAGCCACAGCCACATCTAGTACCAGTGACAAACAGCCCATGGGACTGGGTCACTCCAGGAAAAGAGCATTTTCGTGGGTCCTGGTGGATACGACTAAGAAGTAATAGTGCAGTCTCTATTTTTCCAGTGCCCATGACAATGGTCAAGTCACTACATGGTTTTGTTTGGTTATATCAAACTCTTTGCAAAAGCTAAATAGGAGACACTGGTGTTTAACTCTGAATTCTAAAAATAAGTCTCATAAAAACAATCATCTGGTCACTTTACTAAATAAGGAAGCAGTTCTTACTATCACTACTTTATTTCCAACATTAACATATAATTCAAAGAGAAACAGGCTGATGTGATGATTTTTCTAAAACATTTTTTAAAAGAAAACTAATTCTACTAATGCCACATAAAACATCAGTCATATTCATATTTAGCTCTCTGTGGTATGTACTTGTTAAGATACAACATTTGGGGAGGGAAGGTCAAGAAGTATGCCCCTGAAGCCTGTTGGATAGTCTTCTTCCCCAGCTGTGCCTTTCCAAGGGCATTTACTGCTGCCTCCTCTTCTGACCACTGTTTTATTGCAGAGGAGTCCTCTTTGGAAGATAGTCAGAATCTGCCAGAAGGTGCTTTCTCTCTCAGATCCAAATTACAGAATTTCTGAAGTTCTTTTTCATTGGACCCTGTCCATCTCCAGATAGTTTTGTTGAATCTGTTAGTGTACCCTCTGACTTAAAATCTCCCACTCCTATCCTCCATAAGGTCATTACATGACACCTAATGAAAAACAACTTCATTAGGCTTATCAGAACAGCGTCTTTTTCCCCTGTGCTAGAGCTTTTTGATTGAGGGCAGCAGTCTGTCCCCTTCTCCACACTAAATATTATTGAGTGAGGTCAGTACTCAGGCAGGTCAATCCTGTCTTAAATGTCACTGAGAATAGTCTTCATCACTATTCTGCATACATACCTCTAAGGATTCCCTCAAACTGGAGTATTTTTGCAAAGAACAAAAGAGTTGTCCTTATTAAGAAATTATATTAACTGTTTCCTCTGACCACTCTTCAAACTTTGAGTAAATAAACATTATACTGATATTAAGGCATACAAAACCTTTCAATCTAAGGGGCTAGATATCAGATGACTTTGCTGTGTGCTTTTGCAAGTACCATTTCATGAGAAAATATTTCACTGACCACAGGGACCTTTTTGTATCAATAGTATGTTTCAGAAAGAACGGTGAATGTGTGCAATCCCAAATTCAATATGTTAATGATACTCCTTGCTTATAGGTGTCTACCTCATTGTTTCTCTGTTATACACCAGATTAATTTTGTTCAGCATGCCCTGGTGCCTGGTTCAAACAAGAGTTTTCTTTTACTTACAAAGAGTTCATACAACATGTCATGGAATCTCCTTAACATTCTTCTTATGGTCTGGGAATCTAAATTTAAAATCTTAGGCTCCCAGCTAATGACAAGTAATCAAAGTTGATTGGCACAAATGAAACTGTTAACCCATTAATGAATAGCTAAAGTTATTTTTTTCTGCACCTAAAATTATTTGTTTTAGATTGTCCAGCAATTACCAAATCTTATACACAGAAGCAAATCAGAGAAAAACAGAGCAATATGTTTATTGGTGAGACAGATCAACATCATTTGAATCAAGAATCCACGCTGGAGTGGAGATGTAGTCTGATGAGCCATTTTGAAGCCTTGAGTCTTGTTTTAAACTCCTGATTTTGAAAGGCCACTCTTTGGTAAGGTCTAATTTTGTTGCCTTTGCCTGATATCTAAAGAATCTCTGTTTTGTTTCAGCTGGCAGGGTTCATCTACGCCTGTTATGTTGTGAAATGTATAACTGAAGAAGAGGACAGCTGTAAGTATTAAAGCTCTATTCTGTGTCTTTTAAGTTCAAGGCATCTTCTTTACTGCCTCCTACCTAGCCTTCCCATTCCTCAGACGAGATCCCACAGCATAGCATTACAATGGGAAATAAGCCTTTTGTGCTTATCTAGCTAAAATGTTTCTCATAAAAGTAACCAGCATATTGAAGAAATGGTGCATCCATTTTGGAAACATGTTACTTTTTTTGATGGAAAGATATTTTTGAAATCTATTCCTCTTGTAACAATTCTGATAAGGAATATAAAGGTACTAATGGAGATGGAAGTGATTTAAAATGTGGTTAACTTGATTGTTCTCTTTTTATAAGCTATTTGTTTGGTGTTGATAACTAATCGGTTTCACCCAAGGCTATAATTTCTAAAAAATCAACAATTTCTAGTAATTACTAAATTTTTTCACAAAAACCGACTTTGGGTTTATTCAGAGAATTTGTCTCTGGGAAATCAAATGTTTCTATATCCTTTCTCTTCCTACTAATTGATATAAAGTGGCTAGAACTGATCCAGAGTTTAGAATGTGGTACCATCTTACAAGTCTCAAAAGGCTCCATCGTATTCTGCTCTTCCAACCACAGAGGGTAGAAGGTTTCAATTCTTCTGTGCCCCCTAACCATCTGAAACAGAAGGACTAGAAAAAGTTTTTCTCTTCTGTCTGGGTACTATCATGGATAATTGTTTATGTAGCTCAGAGGACGGATCAGAATCAGGAATCTATTTTCTTGGTTTCCAAAAATATTTATAATAGTGAGTTTTTGAAACAATGGGAAAAGAGAAAAGTGATAAAACATTAATGATTTGAGGAAAACAACAAAAGAGAAATATATATATATATATATATAGGCATATATATATATATATATATATATACACACACACACACACACACACATATTTTTTTTCTTTCCAATTATACTGGAAAAAAATGGGCAGTATTGTGTGACTAATTTAGAGGAGGCACTTTTTTAAAATTATACTCATACATGATATAAAGTCAGAAATATGGTATACAAATTATATTATTTTGTGTGTCCCAAAAATGGTGGTCCTTTCTCTAAATAAGGTTTTTTTCAACACTCTTGAATGCATCAAGTGCTAGTCAGACTTTGGAAATTTTAAGATGAATCATAGGCCATATTTTACCTCTACAGACTTGCCTACTAGTAGGCAAAATCAAATCATGTGAACAAATATGCATAATGAAACTCTGTAGACTATATAGTGGGTAAAGAAACAAAAGAAATCAGGAGGAAACTCTTGGGGTCAGTCTTGAAAGGTGAAAAGATATTTATTGGATAGCTGGTATGAAAGTGAGCTGGTCCCAGGAGAAAGGGGGAAAAGTACAAAGGCATACCACAACTAGACTAATGCTACTGAATTGTGTCCCCTGCTAGATAGAGGTAGACACTCGGAGAAAACTGGAAAAGCAAGCGTGGATGAGATTGTACAAAACTGTGTATGAAATGTTATTAGTTTGTGTACAGGTAATTGGCAGGTAATTTATAATTACATGATCAGGAATGTACTTTACAAAAAATTATGTTGGCATCAATATGACGGGGAGATTTGGGAAAGGGAGAGATTAGGGCAAGGAAACCTAGTTAAGACTCCATGAAAATGATTGTCATCAGTAAGACAAAAGGAGACAGACTCCTCAGTGTCCCATGGCATGAATGAGTGGAGGGAAATACTACTTGAGAAGTAGAGTAGGAATCAGATCAAGTTGAGTTTAATTATACCTAATGACTATACAGAAGAAGATACATACTAAACACTTGTCTTCCACCCAAAAGATTTTTTCAAAGAGTAGGAAGGGCAAAAGATCTATGAATTTTTAAATGTATGGACTCCACAAACTACATAATTTCATTCAGATATTCCCTTCAATGTCTATATACCAAATCCTTGATGAAGGGAAAGTCCACAATTTTCATAGGGAAGTTGGGCTTTCTGTAGACTATGTTTGATTTCAGTTCCCAATGATGACAGCGCATGTTTATCTTCAAACACTTACTGACGTCCCAGGTCTCCTGCATGGACAACCAGTATTTACCTAGGATGGCCCCTCTGAAAGAGAATCCTAGAAATGCTAGCTCCACAAAATATGCTGTTCAAAAAAGTTTACAAAGCCAAATAAGTCTGACAGTGACAATTTGGAATACACCTTTACATTTTATTTTTTATTTTTTTTAAATTTTTATTAAATCATAATTGTGTACATTGGTGCAATCATGGGGCACAATGTGCTGACTTCATATACAATCTGAAATATTTTCATTGAACTATTTAACATAGCCTTCATGGCCTTTTAATCACTAT
>CAUYRH010105252.1:0-17308 GCA_963574655.1 Perodicticus potto | reverse complement strand
TTGAACTCCTGAGCTCAGGCAATCCACCTACCTCAGCCCCCCAGTCTGCTAGGATTACAGGTGTGAGCCACTGCACCTGGCCTAAACTTTTTTTTTTTTTTTAAATCTAAACGTCAAGGCCGGGTGCAGTGGTTCATGCCTGATCCTAGCACACTGGGAGGTCAAGGTGGGTCAATTACTTAAACTCACGAGTTTGAGACCAGCCTGAGTAAGATCCAGACTCTGTCTCTACTAAAAATAGAAAAATTAGATGGGCAGTGGTGCACGCCTGTTGTCCCAGTTGCTTAGGAGGCTGAGGCAAGAGAATCTCTTTAGCTCAAGAGTTTGAGGTTGCTGTGAGCTATGGTGATGCCACAGCACTCTACTCATCTACCCAAAGTGATAGAGTTAGACTCTGTCTCAATAAATAAATCAATCAAATAAATAAATAAATAAATGTCAACCAACACCTATTATAATGACAAAAATAAACAGCAACATCCCTTATTGGCAGTGACTCAGGTAAAAGGTACTTTCATCCATTGATGGTGGATGTATAAATTGCTACAAAATTTGGAAAACAAACAATAACTAATAAAAAATAATGCATCTGCCCTTTGACCCAACACACTTGTTTTGGGAATCTATTCCATGTTAATGACAGGACCAGGACTCAAAGATAAGTGCATCAAATTTGGCAAGTTGTCAGAGCATTGTTTGTTTAAGAAAAAATAAACAGTCACAAAAAAGTAAACAAATAAAAGAAACCTGGTTTGGCGTCATTTGTGCCTTGATTGGGAAACTGTGGTAGGACCATAGAACAAAACATTTGCAGGTATGATGAGGAATGACTTCAGAGCTCCCAGACTGACTTGGAGGAATGGTTGTTAAGTGAGGAAAAGGTTAAAGGGTAATGCAAATCATATAAACTTATTTTGTAAAAATGTCAGAAAACATCATGTAAGTTTGTGGAGTCCTGGAGAAATGTGTGCAATGATTTTTCTGGTTTCCTAGGAAATAAAGGGAATAAATAATAACTTTTTCTTTTTCTTTTTTCTTTTTTGAGACAGAGCCTCAAGCTGACCCTGGATAGAGTACGGTGGCATCAAAGCTCACAGCAACCTCCAATTCCTGGCCTCAAGTGAATCTCCTGCCTTCACCTCGCAAGCAGCTGGGACTACAGGTGCCTGCCACAACGCCCGGCCATTTTTTTATTGCAGCCATCATTGTTGTTTGGTGGGCCCAGGCTGGATTCAAACCCTTCAGCTCAGATGTACGTGGCTGGCGCCTTAGCCCGTTGAGCCACAGGCGCTGAGCCTTAACTTTTTTTTAATATGTCTTTATTTCCATGAGTTTGAGTAGGTGTCATTGTATAATTTCTGAAAAGAAATTTAATAAGAGATTTATAATTTTTAAAAAGTCAATAATTTCCCCAAAGCACTTATGCTTGAAGAACAAATTATACTTGAACAAAAAATTCTCTGACATAAAATAGAATTATTACTAATGAGGCTACTTCATCTAGTACCAAATAGCATGCATAGAAGATGATTTCACCTTTATAGTTCCACAAAGAATCTAAATACTTCTAAAATAAATGAAAAACAAATTAAGAATATTTATTTTTATAGAATGCTCATTGTTTGGGTATATATGAGGATTATTTTTGTTTCACGACTCAAAGTAGAATTGTATAGCATCCTTTTTTTTGGCTAAATACTATGTTTCCCTAAATGTGAGAACCTTCTCTTGATTTCTAATATTTTCAAATGCCTGACCTCACTTCTAGTTAGTGAAATGTTGCCACCCCTTCCTCTGTTTACTTCAATTGGGGTGGGGCAGAAACTTGAACCAGCACCCCGGATGTGTCTGCTGGCATTAGATGATTGTTAACCCATTGAGAATGTCACTGGCCCAACTGGCTCCATGGAAGGGGCTGGGCTACTATCAGCCTTGTCCCTACAATGCCTGCTTCATGATCATAGGTGAGATAAGGGTTCTTAGTTCTCCAGCAAGTATAGCATCAGAGCCATGAAGAAAACTGAGGAAATACTTCTTAGATGCATGGAAATTAGATGTTTGATTCTTGGTTGTCTATCACAGGTAAAGGTCCTATGAGTCACATGCTCTTTTATGGCCAGGCTCTGTGGCTCATACCTGTAATCCTAGCACTCAGGAGGCTGGGACAGGTAAATCACCTGAGCCCAGGAGTTCAAGACTACCCTGAGCAAGAGCAGAGACCTATCTCTACTAAAAATAGAAAAACTAGCTGGGCATCAAGGCGAGCACCTGTAGTCCCAAGCTATTCAGGAGGGTGAGTTAAGAGGATTGCTCCTGCCCAGGAGTTGGAGGTTGCTGTGAGCTATGATGCCAGGGGACTCTACCCAGGACAACAGAGTGGGACTTCATTTCAATAAATAAATAAATAATATAAATAAACAAACAAATAAAATAATAAATAAATTGATTACCTGACTTATGAGTACCACACAATCTATGCAGAAAACAAAATTATACTTACACCCCATAAATTTATTCAAATACAAAAAGGAATTTGAAAAAAAGATTACCTGAGGACCTCTTACAGTTAGCTGAGGCGGGTGATGGAGCATCTTTGATGTGCAGGAGAAATCAGCATCTATGAGCATGAACTCAGTTATTTTTTTTTTTTTTCTATTGTGGCAAAACCCATAAAACATGAAATTTATTATCTTAAAAATTTGAAAGTTATGAATCGGTTAAGCTTTTTAAATTTTCCATCTACATGTATATTTCCTTTTCAGGTGAGAAAGTTCTGACTTGATTTTCACCTCTTTGTTTCCCCAAACATAGAGCAAGGATGTGTGGTGTGTATCACACCCACTCAAACTGCTGGGAGGACAGAGACAGAGGAGCTGCTGCCTTGGACCTCGGGGAAGGCAGGACCTAAGCCCTCCCTTCCAACCATGCAAAATATCCCACGAAAACTACCCTTAGCTATTAGAAAGGGTAGTTTTGTTCTTCATGATTGTTTATCAATGACTTTGAAATTCAGCATTATGACCTTTTAGTTTATTTGATAGGGAGTCTTTTGAAAGGAGCCCATTTAACTTTTAACTGATATTAAAACAAACAAGGGTCATTATAATATGAAGACATATTTTTGCACTGTAATATTGTAATGATACCTTATAAAAGTCCTAGGAGTGAGAAAAAGGCAGATATTTTTTGTTCTTATTTTATAATCCGAAAATTAAGCCCTGAGGGAGTAAATTTCTTGCCCAGGATCTCACTTGGTAAATAAAGGTGCACACACGGTTTTATCTAGGAGTACAAGCAGCAATCCACCCCACTTATGGGGCAGGGATGATACTTCTGAACACTAATCAGTTGTTAATTCTCTCTGTGTGAGGCCCAGAGCCTCCCTAGTTTGGTAAATCTATTCATGTCCTGAACTGGAGCAATAAGGTGTTGGCATTCTGCACCTAAATTCCCTTTTTCTCTTCACATGTATAGGTTGTTTGCAGTTTTGTGTTGGAATCTACCTGGCTAAACACATCACCATGGAACAGTATAAATAGGTATACAAATATGGCATATATTCACCCCAAATACACACATTTATAGTCCCATAAAGGTTAACCTTCATCAGCGGTATAGTAAATGCCATGTCCATAGAGGTGATTTTTCCTAAGTAACATGTTTAAAGGGCAGCAGATGTATTTTGATGGTGACAGGCAGAATAAATTATGTGTCTTCTATAATAGAACCTAGTCTTTAGCTGTGGTTCAGTGCCGCAGAAATTGCCGTACATTATTTTCAGAATCCTCTGACATTGCTCCGCTCAAAGAAATTATTGTTCTCATCCTGACAGGCACTTTCTGTGAGGAAATGCACGGGGCGGTACACAGAGAGGATGCTGGAAGAGCCACAGGAAAACTAGGAAGGAGGAAACCATGTTTTATCATTAATCAAGCTGTTGGATTCCACAAATACATTGTGTCTAATTAAAATTTAAAAGTACAGGTTTTTCTTACCTAACCTGTATTTTGGAGGTTGCGCCAGTGCAGAATAAATCAATAAACACTCATTAGACAGTACTTTCCTGGCTCCACCCCAGCCTCACTGCAGGAGGGATGACTTCTCCCAAATTCCTTCTCGATGTTTTTGGGATGCTCTTGCAGAATTTCTCACATGTGTCTGGCAAATAAGTTCTACAGGGTGTCCTAAAGTTAAACCCTAAAGTCACCATGCACAGGGAAAATGGGAAACTGTAGCTAAATATATCTTTATTTACAAAATCTTCATTACAAAACTCTACAAAGAGGTGACCAACACAAAGAGAATATTTTGTAAATATTTTGTAAAATTTTCTAATGAATATTTTGTACATAAAGACATATTTACCTACAATTTCCCATTTTCCCTATGTATGACAACTTTGTGGGCAACCTTTGAGACACCCTGCATTGTCTTGGGGAAGTGGACATCTGAAGACATAAATTCCCCTCTTCCTTTTCAATTCTTTTATTCCTTCACCTAATCAATTCCCAACTATCCCAGGGCATGGACATTACTGCCCAGGGGACAGTGCCTGCCAAAGTCCTCACAGAGACAGCTGATGCGTGACATCTAGGACTCCAACATCTGTCCTGGAGGTGTCAGTTATGGGTTCTGCTGGCTCTGTTGCTACAGGCTGAGAGATATATCCTCTTGACGTCCCATGGAGAGTACAGTGACATGATTTTACTTTTTTACTTGCTCTTTTATGAGAGTCTTTATCTACCCTTATGCCTCAAACGTACTGAGGGGCTACATGGAAGTGCCATCTACTGTACTGCCCTGACACTGTGACGTTATCCTTGAGTCAAGTTGTGACTTGGATTTTCTCAGATCTCCATTAAATCTGTCTTACAGGTTCCACCTTACAAGCCCTCAGAACCTTGTCCAGGTATAGTTTAGTCTTTAGAACAAATACAGTTGAGACCCAAA
Source organism: Perodicticus potto (assembly GCA_963574655.1). Classification (NCBI taxonomy): domain Eukaryota; kingdom Metazoa; phylum Chordata; class Mammalia; order Primates; family Lorisidae; genus Perodicticus; species Perodicticus potto. Next base: position 12,358 of record CAUYRH010105252.1, on the reverse strand, counting down.
TAGGACCTATGAATGAGGACCAGGATCTTAGTGGAAGCATTCCAGTTCTGAAGCCAGCCTTTCTGAGACCATAAAAAATCCAAAGGGCAGGCTGCTGAGGCCTCCCCATAGATGTAATGAGGAGAGGACTCTGGAGACATAAACAACAGTTTCCTAGGCTCTTAGTGACCATGTCTTTGTTGAAGGGTCAATTGGATATTCCTAGAAGCCACAGATCCCTTGGACTAATCAGTGATGTCCTGGGAGCACGGACGCCTCAGTCATTTTTAGAACAAATATGAGAGTTTTCATTACGTGCTTTGGTGTTCAGTGTTCTTATCTCCGGGCTTGCAGCCTTGTAAAGAGAGTTTTATTTCCCCCTTTAGCCTCCTGCAGTTGCCAAGGATGACTGATTTCATTTGCAATTCAGTATCTGTTTAGGTAACTGTGCCCTTAGATTTCACTTGCAGAGCAGAGTGGAGGTGAGAAAGACATGAGTCTGGAGAAACTGGTTCCACCCTAGAGGAAATGACTTTTTGATATCTTAAGCCTGGACAGCCTCATGAGCTCCATCTTGGACCAAACCATTCTGCACCCTGCCCTTCTCTGATAATAAGCTATTAAATACTCTATTATAAATGCTCAACTATTCCATCAAGTCATGTTCCTCCAACCTAAGTGGCATTACTCTATAAGCTTTGAAATATTTCTCTGAAGCCCTTAGATCTTAATATTTAAAAACACTCCCCACCCATGACTTCCTTCCTTTGATGCTTACTGAATTTGTATTCACGGAACCTCTTGCCATCAACACCTTTATAAGTCATGTCAGATGTGTGATTTTACATTTAAATCCCAAGCCTTTTCATTGCTATTGCCCCAACTACTGTATTCTAGATATGGTGTGGGACCATGAGTGTTCTTGGGCCATCATTTGACTTCTCTGAGCTGATTCATCTTTTTCTCATGTGAGAAAAAGTAGATGGCACTTTCGTGTGAATGAATAAATGGGCTTCTGTTTGTTTACTAAGCTATGAAATGGGAAGGCTGGAATAGCCTATAATAGGCCCCATTCAACCCAAACACTTGATGACTCTGAGTTTATGTCATCATAGCTGCTAAGGGTACTGTATTATATCCAGTTAGACATGACTAGAAGTAAAATCAAGTTTGTTACACACAGAATTCGCTTTGGAATGAAAAAAATTTTCTTGGAAAGGTGTACAAATATTTTCATAAAATTCATTAAAATAAGTAATAAAAGGATATATTTTTTAATGTTCTGAAGTGGCCAAAACTTAATTTAATTCTTCCATCATACGCTGAAAGCATCTTTGTAGAATAAGCAAACTTAGAGGTCCAATGTACAACAGGAAAACTAAAGTTAACAAAGTATAGTAGGCTGGGTGCAATGGCTCATGTCTGTAATCCTAGCACTCTGGGAGGCTAAGGTGGGTGGATTGCCTGAGCTCACAGGTTGGAGACCAGCCTGAACAAGAGCAGGACCCCTTCTCTAAAAGTAACCTTTTGTTGTGGCAGGCACTTGTAGTCCCAGTTGCTTGGGAGGCTGAGGCAAGAGGATCACTTAAGTCCAAGAGTTTGAGGTTACTGTGAGCTATGTCATCACGGCACTCTACCCAGGGTGACAAAGTGAGATTCTGTATGAAAAATAAATAAATAAATAAGTAAAGAAAGAAAGAAAGAAAGAAAGAAAGAAAGAAAGAAAGAAAATTGTATTATACTAGGAATTTTTTTAAAGTAGATTTTAGCTACTCATCACAAATGAAATACCTATGTGAGATGATAGATAAGGTAGTCTGCTTCACTGAGTAATCATTTTACTATCCCCTATATTCCATAACATCATGTTGTTCACCTCATAATACACATTAAAGAATTATTTTTAAAAAAGCATTTAGACCACTTCATCCCATCACCCTCCAGGTAGGTTGGTTAGTGTTTTGGACTGTTAATTTATAATCTCCCAATGATAAAAATTCTGTGTTAGGAAGCCGGTTCTGATTTGAGATGCTTATAAGTAACGGAAGACAATTTACATAGCTTTGGTGGCAGACTAACATGGATCGAAATTCTAGAGCTGACCTAGTATTTAACAACTCTGAGCTCTTAGCCATTCTATGGCTCAATTTCACCATCTGTATAATATCTAATACATATAATTTTGCCTATGTTTCCAGACTTCTGGGCATTCTGTGGTGCATTTATTGTACTTTCTCAACTATTTATTTAACTCATAGTTTTAAATTTAGTGCCTACCATTTGAAAATGGAGCAGACATGCTGTTTTCAAATAAGTTTATCTTACAGTTTCCAACTTTTCAGATTCTCCATAGATGGAAGATGTTTCCATTTATGGGCATAATATCTATGTTAATAGGAAATAAAATATTGTAAGCCCCAGGAATTGACTCAGAAACGCTTTTGGAAACTAGGAGTGTTTAATCTTCCATAAATCAGAAAACAGCCATTGATGATGCAGTGCAGACGACCAGAGAGAAGCTGGAGTAATAGTGACTAATGTGGAAGGCAGATGCTTGTGGCCTCAAAATTACCTAATCCTAACCCCAGATGGAGGAAAAGAGGAGGAGCTTTTGACTTGACGAATCCCAGTCAGGCTGCCAGGTTAGTGCTGCCCTTCCCTTTGTGTTAATGAAGAAAGTCTAGGATTTACTGTGACAAATTATGAAATCTGGACACAAGACCATGTTCTCAAAGTCCCTATTTAGTGCCACTTACATCATCAAGTCTCCAGTTGCTGTTTTGTAATTGGTGTGATTGGTTTTCCTTCAAAACAGGATTGACTTATTAAATGTGCATAGCAACAGACACTTTAATCTCTTCCACCCCCAACCTGTTTCTATGGGCCAGTTCTGGGACACTCAATCTTCCCATTTAGACTGTAGGAAAGAATCTCAATTTTGATGGAGTTGAACATCTCCTTTTGCAATTGGGGAAACTGATGGGACAGTTGTATGACTTGCACAAGCAGCTGCCCAATGGCAGAGCTGGGATAGGAATCCACTTCTTAGTCTGCACTAAGAGCCCAAGTCCAGGGCTCTTTTCATAGAACCATTGAGGTTACTAAGAAAAGTGACCTCATCAATTTCCTTGAAAAGAAATATACATTTTCTGTGTTTAGCAGCAACAGCTATGCGAGAGGACCTCTACAGATGGGCCTAGGTCCGAATGGCTGATTGATTCCCTGAGGTTCCCAGGAAACAGTCAAATAATAAAAACGAGAGATTATATGGTGAGAGCCCAGCTGTGAGCGTGCATGAATTTTGGCACAAATTCAAGAAGCCAGTCTGAGTCAGAGCTGTCTCATTAGTGCTGGGAGGCAAAGCCATTACAACAGAGATAAGATTCATCCCAATGTAGCCTTTTGGAGAGCACCTCCTGGCATTTCCTGTGCTGTTTCTGTTTTTGGCTTATGGACTAACACAACCTAAGCTAATTCTTTTGTTGTGACATGTCCAGGTAGAAGCCACATGACTAGAAGTTCTTTTACATCGCTTCTCAGCCTTTTGGCTAAGATAGAGTGTAGAAATTCTTTTATAAAAAACAAAACAAAACAACAACAACAACAGAACATGAAGCTGTAGGTTTTGCATATTTAGGAGGAAGATAGGCTCTTTTTTAAACTTCCTTTTATTGCCCCCTGCCCCCTTTGGTTATGGCATTCTGAATCCTGTAGCCAGAATCTCTCCTCATTTAAATAGAATTCTAATAGTTCATACCTCATGAGAGCAGGTATGCATCAGTACCATCTATGGGTAGATGAAGGTCTATTTCTGCACTGTCCCATAAGGTAGCCGCTATCTACAAAGCAGTTATGTAAATTTCAATTAAATTGGTTAAGTTAATTAACCAATTAAAATCAAGTGAAAATAAAATTGCGTTTTCTAAAATCACAAGTCACATTTCAAACGCTCAATAGCTGCAAATGTGTAATATTTCTTTAGCCCAGAAAGTTCTGTTTAGCAGCACTAATATATTTGATAAAGATTAAAGAAGAGGGTTGCACAATTTGCCAGATTCAATTACAGCAATGAAAGGTTAGGTGGAATATATTTTAAAAATTATTTAAGTGCCTCACTGAACTAACATTTTCTTTTTTAAAAAGCAGAATCTGCTGCCTCCAAACTGAAGTGAAAGCAGGAACTCTGTAATTCTGGTAAATGCCTCAGCCTGCAGCCCTCCTAAGGAGTTCTAAGAAGCCTGGGGAACTTGAGCTTCTGATTGCCTTTGTAGAAAATTGGACACTGGAGGTAATTCTTAGCCCTCCACCCCCAGTGGACCTCTGTTAGGAGATTGCACACTGCTGAGATCCTTAAGGAAGATCTTCTGCCCCAGGAGGTAAAGTGAACTAGAAAGAAATTTCCTTGTGCCTAGGGGAACATCAATAAAACTTGTGGCTTTTATTTTTTGTTGTTGTTTTTTATCTCAGTACTGAATGGAGGGGAAGAAATCACATCTAAAAATGTAAAATAATAAACCAGATCTCATGTGGGTTTTAGTTCATATTTACATGGCCTTTGCAGTATAGGATATTTCAATCAAACCATGCAATTTAAAAGGCAGCAATTTGATAATTCCCTTAGGCACCTGGCAGATGAAAACGTCTATCCTCATGTAAAACCTCAAATTCCAACTCAGATTGAAAAATTCCCACGGGCAAAGTTTCAAATGAAATGGGTGACTCACAGTTAAAAATTCATAATACCCAAGGAAATGAGATACCACAAATGAAGACCAGCAGATAGCAGAAAAAATGGTCAGGTATGGGATATAAAATAACATATGCCAATTAATTTGAAAATTTAGCCAAATAATTTCCAAGAACGTGCAAGTAATCCAAACTGACCCATGGTTGAGAGAGAACTTGGTTGTAACTAGAAGCTTCAAAAGATTTGCATTTGGAATTTAAAAACTTCCCACAAAAAAAAAAATAGCCCCAAATTTTCAATGAGTTCTACTAGAATTTCCTATGATAAATAGTTCCAGTACAATACAATCTATTCCGGACTATAGAAAAAGAAGAAATGCTGTTTTACTTGATAAAACTGTAGTGACCTTGATAATATCAAATCCTAACAAAAACATAAAAAAAATCACAGGGTCACCTTACTAGCATAGATTTAAAAAAAAAAAAACAACTTTCAACTAAATAGTAAGAAACAAAATCCAGCAAAATATAAAAAGATAACATTTAAAATTACCAGATTTGTCTTAAAATTACCAGATTTGTTTGATATTAGAGAACTCATCAATCTCATTCATTCCATTAGCAGATTAAAGGAAAGGAATATTTTATCATCTCAGTGTATGAGGAAAAATCATCTCACAAAATTTAACATCCACTAATGAAAACAAACCACAAAAGAAACACAACCTCTCAGCAAACTGGCCAGGGAAAGAAACTTTCTTAATCTAATGAAGGGCCTCCATGAATGATGACAGATTGAAAGCATTTTGTAACATTAAGAGCAAGAAAAGATGCCTGCTTTTATAATTTCTTTTTAAGATTGTTCTAAAGATCATGGAAGGATCTGTAAAGTAAGATAAATATCTGAAAGAATAAAAAACATTTTCATTATTCACAGATACTATGATTGCCTGTGTGAAGTATCTAAAAGAAATTTTAGTTAAATTTTAGAAATAATAAAAATATTAATAAGGTGGTTGGATATATATCAAAATAAAAAAATTAATTGAACATTCATAAACAGTGATCAATTGTCTGAAACAATTTTTAATAGATACTATTCAGAAAATACTTTCTGAAAATATGAAGTATTTTGGGGTTGAATAGGATGTACAAATTCTTTATGAAAAAGTATAAAGTATGTTAAAAACATTTTCTAAATGTACAACAGAGATATATAACATTCTTAAATAAAAAATTCAGTAGAGCAAAGATATAAATTCTTACCAAAGTGATCTATACATCTAAAACAATTACAAGTAAAATCTCAGTAGCGTTTTACAAGCACCAAACTTGAGATGATTCTAAAATTACAAAAAAGAATAAAAACTTTAAGTAGACAAAACACTTCTGAAGAAAGGACAAGGTAGAGGGAATTTTCCCACTGAATAGAAACTGAAAGTGAAAAGAAAATTGTTTTCGGCTAATACTAATTGAGATAACATACTGTTCATGCTGGGATGGACAAATAGTCCTGTGGCACATAATACAGAGCTCAAAACAAACTTTTTCTTACATGGGGGAGCGTGCCCCTGGCTAAGCCCCATCAGGTAGAATCTCCCCTCTATTCCTTTGGGGTTTTGGGGTGGAACAGAGGTGCAAAAATGAACCCCTACCTATCAGTGATCCACAGTGCACATGATGGAGTGTCAAACACAAGAGTTGAGAAGTTTGAGAGCCAGTCCAGGTGATGCGGTAACCCACGAAGACTGATCTGATGGGCTAGTACTGTGGGGTTCCAGGGAGCAGCAATGGGGAGGGTGCTCAGCCATCCTGCACAGAAACTGCCCTAATGCAGAAGGGCAGAGGGAACCTAGCCTGGGGTCTCAGCACTGAAGTGGTTAGGCCCCTCTCTGGTAAATAGCATTCTGAGCTGAAGAGCTTGCCCTCAACTTTATACCAGCACTGCCGCCTAGCGGCTGAAAAGGAACCTTTGAGCCCTGCCAAGGCTGTGCAAAGCCTTTCAGTCGCTCACAATTCAGCCACAATCCGGCTTGTCCGTACAACTCAGGGATCCTGGAGATGAAGGAAGGCCCTGGTAGCTGCAGCATCCCTCCTAAAGCTTGAGAAATTTGTGTGCCCTGTCTGGTGACACAGAGCTTACCGTAGGCAAAAAAGAACATCTTGACAGCTGGTTTATAAACCCAAACTTCAATGACAGGAGGAACAGCCCCATAGCTAAGCATAGTACCTTCCAACTCTAGCAAATGTGGAGTAGCAGATTTGTACTCACATGTACCACCTACAATCTTGGAGATTAAGCTGGGGGACCTAACTCATTACATACTGTTAGAAAGAGTTGAAAACAGAAGTTCATATGTAACCCCAGAGTCTCATCAGACCTGCTAGACAACTCTGGACCAGTACTCTTCTCCCTGGAAAAGTCAGAGATTGATCTTTGGAGACCAGAGACAGGTCCATAAACCAGGCCTAGCATCCTCAGGTCTCAATTGAGAGGCCAGATGAGAAAAAACCAGGAAAACAACTCTGAAAACATGAAAAATCAGAGTGACAGGACAGCCTCCAAAGAACACAATAAATCTTTTCTTTTCTCAACAAGAGTTGAGATACTGGATACTGCAATGCCAGTGTTCTAATTCAGACAGACAAGAGAGAAACTCAGGTGTGTTGGAGCAGGTGCAACATGCTTTATTTAGCTCACAGTGGCTGGCAAGCTACATGGGAGGTGTGCCCTTAACCAGCTCCTGGCAGCAGGGAAGCTGAGTTACATAGATCATTCGCAATCTGTGATTAGCCATCTGCAATCTGTATGGGGAAAGGTCCTGTGCACCTTTATACCTAGGGGAACAACAGTGATAAAATGCCCAGGAACACATCAGTGTACATTGTTATAGCTATCTAGGAACACATGCTGAACACTTGTGTTCTAGTAAAAATATCCCAGCTTTAACTCATCCTGTACCCAAGGCCATGGATGAGGAACCCCAAACATCTTTGTCTATTCCTACAGATACCAACTAAAATAAAAATATTGAAATTACTGCAGAAGAATTTGAAATATGTGTTGTAAGGACGCTCAATGAAATATAAGAAAAAAGTAGAAACCTAACACAAAGAAACCACAAAAACAATGTAGAGAATGAATGAAAAATTCACTAAAGAAACTGAATTATTTAAAAAAATCAAACAGAACTTCTAGAAATAAAAAAAATGATTTAAGGAAATACAAAACACAGTGGAAAGATTTCAGAATAGGATAATTTAGGCAGAAAAAAGAATGTCAGAGCTTGAAGCCAACAACTTTGGATTAAATAAGTCAATGAAAGACAAATAACAGAAATAGAGGAAAGAACAAAGCATACAAGAAATATGGAGTTATGTAAAGACACCTAATGTAAAAATCATTGGCATCCCTGAGGATGAAGAAGAAAATATACAGGATTAGAAAACCTATTTGAAGGAAAAATTGAGAAAAATTTCTCATTCGTTAGAAATATAGATATCTAGGTACAAGAAGCTCAATGGACTCCTGAGAGATTCATTGCAAAGAGGCAATTACTTTGACACAGAGACAAGGTCAACCAACATGAAAGAGGAACTCCTACAAGCAGAAGGCAAAAGCATCAGGTAACTTACAAAGGACAACCCGTCAGACTGACTGTAGACTTCTCAACTGAGACCTGACAAGTCAGAAGGGACTGGGGCCCTGTTCTCATTTAGCTTGGAATTGTGTATCCTTCAGAACTAAGTTTCTAATATGAGGGAGAAGGACTTTATAAGATAAGCAGATGCTAAGGGATTGTTTCAAGACCAGACCTACCAAGAAGAAAGTACTCAGATCTGCATTAGACACCGATCAGCACAATAGACACCCACCAATGTAAAAGCCAATGTTCAGAGACTTGATACATACGCACCAAAATGACTCAAGGGATAAAACAAAGCAATTTAGTTCTACCCAACAGAATGAACAGAAATCCACTCTACTTACTAATTCTTTAAATGTGGATGACTTGAATTATCCACCCAACAGACATAGGTTTGCTGAATGGATAAAAAAAAAATACAAGTCAAGAACTTGCTGTCTCCGGGAAACATATCTAGCACACAAGGATTCATTCAGACTCAAGGTGAAGGGATGGAGAACAATATTCCATGCAAATGGAAACCAAAAGAAACCTGCTGTACTGGTGTAGACATTTACATTAGATAACATGAAGTTCAAATCAGCAAAGGTAAAGAAAGACAAAGATAGTCATTGTGTAATGGTGAAGGGAACAATTCAACAAGAAGACATAACAATCCTAAATATTTATGAACCTAACGTAGTTGCACCCAGATTCATAAAGCAAATCCTCTTGTATCTAAATAGAGTAATAAACAGCAGCATCATAATGGCCAAGAACTTCAACACCTCACTGAAAGACTGGACAGATCCTTCAAACAGGATATAAACAAAGAAATAATTGACTTAAATGGGACTAGAACAAATGGGTCTAACCAATATTTACAGAACATTCTACCACCAAACTACTGAATGTACTTTCTTCTCATTAGCACATGAGACAGCATCTAGAATTGATCACATCTTAGGCCAAAAAACATGGCTCAATAAATTAAAAAAATAGAAACTATATCATGTGTCTTCTTAGACAACAGTGGAATAAAATTGGAAATTAATTCCAATGGAGACACTTAACTCTATACAAAGTCATGGAAATTCAACAAACTATGGCCAAGAAGAAAATTTAGATGGGGATCAAAAGATTCCTAGTACTAAATGACAAAGGGGACACAAATTATCAAAATCTGTGGATTAAGCAAAAGCTTTCCTCAGAGGAAAATTCAGAGCCTTAAATGCCTACATCAAAAAGAGAGAAAGATCACAAATTAACAATCTAACAAATCATCTTAAAGAATTATTAAAAAAAGGGAAACCAAACCCAGAAGAAGAAAAGAAATAACTGAGGTCAGAACAGAACTAAATGAAACTGATAACAAAAGAATTATACAGAAGATTAATGAAATAAAAGGTTGTCTTTTTGAAAAGAGAAACAAATTGACAGAACTCTCACTAGATTAACGAGGGACAAAAAAGAAGGGACTCTGATAAGCTCAATTACAAATGAAAAGGGAGAGAGGCATCACTACTGATACCACAGAAATAGAAAATATCATCTCGGAATTCCATAAAAATCCCTATGCACATAAACTTGAAAAGAATTAAGGAAATGGACATATTCTTGGAAAAAAGTAACCTCCCTAGGCTCAAATCAGCAAGAAATAGAACTCCTAAACACACCAATATCAAGTATGAAATTGAAGCAGCAACAAAAAAGATCTTCCAACAAAAAGTTCTGGACAAGATGGTTTTATACCTGAATTTTAACAGACCTACAAAGAACTAGTACCTATACTGCAGAAATGATATTATAGCATCAAGAAGGAAGGAATCCTCCTCAAGTAATTCTATGAAGGCAGTATCATCTTGATACTGAAACCAAGAAAGGACACAACAGAAAAAAGAAAACTAAAGACTGATATCCCTTATTAATATAGATGCAAAAATTCTCAAAAAAGTCCTAGCAAACCAAATTCAGTTGTACATCAAAAAACTAATCCACCATTAAAAAGTAGGCTTCCTCCCAGGGATGCAAGGATGGTTCAATATACACACATCTATAAATGTGATTGACCATGTAAACAGAAGCAAAAATAATGATGATGGGATCATGTCAACTGACATAGAAAATACATTTGACAAAATTAGGTACCCTTTTATGATAATAACTCTTAAACAGGCATAGATGGAACATACTTCAAAATGATAAGCACCACATATGACAAACCAATAGCTAACATCACACTGAATGGGGAAAAGCATTTTTGCTTAGAACTGGAGCTAGACAAGGTTGCCTGCTGCTTCTATTCACCATGCTTCTAATGATGGAAGTCCTAGCCAGAGCAATCAGGCAAGAGAAGGAAATCAAGAGTATCCAAATGGGGAAAAAGAGGTCAAACTATCACTCTTTGCTGATGATATGATCTGCTATCTAGAAAACTACAAAGATTCTGCCAAAAGACTTCTGGAATTGAAAAATAAATTCAGGAAAGTCTTGGGTTACAAAATCACTGTACACAAATCAGTAGCATTCTTATATAACAACAGTCAGTCTGAGAATCAAATCAAATACTCCACACTTTTTTCAATAGCAACAAAGAAGATAAAGCAACAAAGTAGATAAAGTACCTAGGAATATATTTAACCAAGGAGGTAAAAGCCTTGGAGAACTACAAAACCTTGAGGAAGGAAATTTCAGAGAAAGTAAACAGACGTAAAAAATACATCATGCTCACAGATCAGCAGAATCAACATTATTAAATTGTCTGTACTACCCAAAGTGATTTACAGATTAAATGCAATTCCCTTGAAAATACCAGCATTATTTTTTACTAATCTATAAAAAGATAGTTCTATGCTTTGTATGAAACCAGAAAAGAGCCTGAATAGCCAAAGACATCTTAAGCAAAGAGAAAAAAATTAGGAGGTATCACTTTATCCCAGATTTCAAGATATACTACAAGGCAATAGCAAACAAAACAGCATGATACTGTCAAAAAACAGAGATATAGACCAATGGATTAGAATAGGGCATCTGGATATAAAGAATAAAACAAAACAGCATGATACTGTCAAAAAACAGAGATATAGACCAATGGATTAGAATAGGGCATCTGGATGCTCATACTGGCATCTGATCTTTGACAAAGCATACAATAACAATTGATCTGACAATTAAGTTTGCAAACTTGCCACCATGTGCTTATGTTGGCAACACTGTACAAACAACCCAGTAAGGTCTCATAAGCCTTGTATATCAGTGTCTCACAGTTGTGCTCATGTTGAGATGTGGTGCTGTCTTCTGAGTGGTGTTCATTATTGTTGTTGATTGTTTCTATGTGCTATTGTGAAAATGTTGCAGCTTGAATTAGAGCAATGAATAAACACTAAATTTCTTGTTAAAGTTGGCAAGAGTGGAAGTGAAGTTAAGGACTTTTTAATCCATTCTTATGGGGATAATGCTGTGAAAAAACAGGAGTGTGAAAATGGGCTAAACATTTTTCTGAGGAGAGAGAAAGTGAAACTGATGAGGAGAGGTCAGGGTGGCCAGAATTAATAAAAACATTAAAAAAATCATTGAAATGTATGTCAAAATCATCACCAGACTGTAAGAAGCAAAGTATATCAAGTAAACATTGTTAGAGAAACAGGAAAATCTTTTTTTTTTTTTTTTTTTTATTAAATCATAGCTGCATATATTAGTGCAATCAAGGGGTACAATGTGCTGGTTTTATATACAATCTGAAATGTTTTCATCAAACTGTTTAACATACCCTTCATGGCATTTTCTTAGTTATTGTATGAAGACATTTGTATTCTGCATTTAGGAAGTTTCAACTGTCCCCTTCTAAGAATGCACCATAGGTGTGGCCCCACCAATTACCCTCTCTCCACTCCAATCTCTCTCCTCCTCTCCCTTCCCATATTCATGTGCTATAGTTGGGATATAACCTTCATATGCAACCTTTAAATTAGCTTCATAGTAGGGCTGAGTACATTGGATACTTTTTCTTCCATTCTTGAGATACTTTGCTAAGAAGAATATGTTCCAGCTCCATCCATGTAAACATG